>LOEQ01002667.1:0-12400 GCA_001685075.1 Bramus lutescens | reverse complement strand
AGGGAGCCATTTTAGGGTTGGCAAGAGACTTGACTCTAGAGAGATTCCCAGGTGCCCAAGGAGTTGTTCCCAGATTGTTCCTTGGGCAGCTGAGGAGAGGGTGCCTGAGCTGACCCTATCCTATAGCCACACTGATGAATATCTTGCATATCACCATAGAACCTTCATCTGGCAATGGATGGAGATAGAGACAAGGTTAAAACATTTCAAGGAGAATAGTGAAGTTAACTATTGGAAAGCACAAGTTCAAACAGTAGGAAATCAACGCTGGTACCACATAGGGGTCCATTTGCTACTCTGAATCTGTATTACTTGACCTCTGTATTCTTGTGACAGGCCACACTTGTGAGGGGAGCAGGAAAGCATATGACCAGCTAATTTGAAGCTCATTGGTTCTTATAAGAGTCAGAGCCTTCAGCTGGTTCTTTAATGAGAAGAGTTATTCTTTGCTCATCTTTTGATGTAAACTCAAGTTTTTATTTCCATAAAAACAACTTGCCTGAAAGTGAATATTTGATTTTCAGTTGCTGTAAATAGTAGGGTATAGCGACAGACACCTACATCCCAGTTCAGAAGAAGTGCGGATTTGAATAACCCTAGCCAAATATTCTGAAGCATTTTCCCCACACAATTCTTCTTGAAAATATATTTATTTATTTATTTATTTATTTATTTATTTACTTTTTAATTAAGTGCATGTGTATGTGTTGGAAGATATACACATGGGTGCTGGGGTTTTAAAGAGGTGTCAGATTCTCTGGAGCTGGAGTTGCAAGTGGTGGTGAGCTACCGGACATGGGTACTGGCAACTGAACTCAGGTTCTCTGGAAGAACAGTATATGCACTTCACCACTGAGCCATCTCTCCAGCACCACTTGCTGCCTTAACTTCCCTAGTGTTGGGATTAAAGGCATGCACCACTACCACCTGGCTAATTTTCCTTTTTTAAGTTAACATTGTTCTTACCTCTTATGAAATAATTTTTATTGAAAATAGATTCTCCTATCATGCAATACAAACCAACCATGGTTCCCCACTCCACTCCTCCTAGTTCATCCCCACCTTCTTTCTCCCCCAAATCGACCCTCCACTCCATTTTCTCTTCAGAAAAGAGCAGATCTTTAAGAGATTACACTCAAACAGAACAAAGATAGGTACAATAACTCAAGATAAAAGTCTTCATAATGAGGCTGAACAAGGTAACCCAATAGGAGGAAAAATGTCTCAAGAGCAGGCACTATCTTCAAGTGTTCTTACCCCTAAAGCCATAGGTCTTCAGTCCAAAACTCTTTGAACACCCTAATTCCTGACCCTAGGTGAGCATCATGGGTCTGATAACCAGATTAATCTTCGTCTCTTCAGAGATGTGGTTAACAACAGCTAGGGCTGGCAGTCATGACCTGCCTCAGCAAAGTGAGCATCTTTCTGAATGACAGAAGCTTTGCTGTGTATTGATGAGAAGAACAGGAGAGAACAATTTCAAGCTCTGAGTCATGTGAGGAAGTTGCTATTGTATGAATAATTCTCAAAATCCAGAATGATGCTAAGAATAAAGACCAGAAAATCAGGCTGTAAAGTTTATCTGAATATAAAGCTGGTCCAAGGACACTTTTGACATTGGTGTCCACATGATTGATGCTGCTGAGTTGATAATGGAAGGCGATGCCCTTACAGGAATGGCATTTTGGCAAAACACAGCATCTTCTGACTAACAGTTCATTTTTTACACGATTCTATTCATAGACTGCACACTTACCCAAGCTCATTAGTCTGCTGTTTATCATATCGAAGTGCATCTATAGTTTCTAATTTTAAAAGCTTGGATTTATATGCACAGAAATGAAATGCTACACACTTAGAGCATTTTGGCTACAAAGCATGTGGCCCCCAAATATAAAACAATCAGGGAAAGTGAGGTGTTTGTATCTTGTCTTAGATGTATTGGATGACCTGGGTAGATCCATCACAAATGAGAGCTTAACACCAATGCCATGAGAGCAGTAGGGGTTCATTTGGGTGGTGATAGTTTGTTGTGTATCCAAAGTACCAGATCCTCTGATCTGTGAAATTCTTGGTGATGCAGAATGTTCATTGTACTATTATGTATTACTCTAGAATACACTGGAGACCATCATGGCCAGAAATGAGTGTCTTAGAACATGAAATATCCTCCTACCCTGTCTTGGGTAATTTGTCTCATTCACAACACTCAAAACCAGGATGATCCTGGTGATTTAATAATGGATTGAAGGAAAGGTGGACCAAGGTGTATAACAGTTCATTAGAGACTGTCTCAGCTACTAGAACAGAACCAAAATTGGAGAACCTACCACTTCTGATTTTTCTAAATAGCATGCATGGTGATTCATTTTACTTCCCTTACTCAATGGCTAAGGGTAATATAACAAGGAACGCAAGCCCCAGTGACTTAAGTAACAAAAATATACTATTGTAGTTCTGGAGGTCAGAAGTCAAGATGCAGGCAGCAAGTAATGCTAATAGTAAGAAGGCTTTATTTTTTTGTCTCATTCATTCTATTTCAAGTCAGGAAAAAGAATTTATTGCCTCCTTATCCAGAATAACAAAACTGAATGAGTTCATGCATGAAAAAGCATCCACAGGTTAGCCAATAAATGTTAATGGTTACCAGAGAGCTGTCCATGTGACCCCTGAAGTGAATGATAGCAACTGAGGTTTCGCAGAACACTCAGCATGAGTCCAGGCTAGAGGAGGATGGAAGGATGGGTAATGTATGCTTCGCAAACTGCGTTGGCCCCAAGGATAAACATTCTTAGTCACTGAACTATGTACTAAGAATAGCTATTCTGAAAGCCAATTCAACGCTTTACTAAGAATAGGACTGATATTTTGGTTACATTTCTGAGTCTAAATGCTATACCAGTATCCGTGTGAAACCTATCCCACAGCATGTGTCTGATCACTTGATCTCCAGCTGGTACCTCTGTTTTGTAGCTTAGGGACATCCAGAAAGATGAAACCTTGCTAGAGGAAGTGGACCACCGACCTTGATATTTGGGAGCCTGATTCTATTTTCTGTGTGTTTTCTGCTTCCCAGATGCAATGTGTTACCTCATGCTCCTGCCTCCACGGCTTTCCCGTCACAGTAGACTATATTTCCCTGCAAACTGTGAGCCAGGATAAATAGTTCTCCTGGAAGCTATTTCCTGTCAGGTTGGGCCACAACAATGCGAAAAATAACATCGACGAATGGCATTTTTCTTACATCATTCGTTCTGGAATTTAGTTTTACCTCTTGAGATTTGGGATCTACCTTCTAGTGTCACTACAAGCATTGCATGCCCTCTTCACACACAGTTCATCTTTTAGGAAAAGAAATATGACCTGGGAATAGTGTTCTAATTGTCTAATTAAAATCTGTTGTGTTACTAAATGAAGGAAGCCGCCAATCAGGAAAGACTGTACACTGAAGAATTCCAAATGCAAAACATT
Source organism: Bramus lutescens (assembly GCA_001685075.1). Lineage (NCBI taxonomy): Eukaryota > Metazoa > Chordata > Mammalia > Rodentia > Cricetidae > Bramus > Bramus lutescens. Next base: position 8,929 of record LOEQ01002667.1, on the reverse strand, counting down.
ATAGAAAAGCGAGAGTTAGCTCAGTGAAAAGGCCAGTGTTTGCCAGGGGTTATGGGAAAGGCAGCTTAATAGACCTCGGAAAAACTGCAGAGCAGTTAAACTGCTCTGTGTGATCCTATAATGGCAGGAATGTGTCATTATGCATTTGTCAAAACATAGATATCTAAGTCCGTTCAGTCTTCTGTAATGAGGTATTCTAGACTAGGTGGTGTGTGCCAAACAGAAATGTATTTCCCACTGTTCTAAAGTCCAGGAAGCCACAGACCAAGGTGTGGGCAGATTAGGTAGTATGTGGTTAAGACTACTCTATAACCTGGGCAAAAGAGCAAAGCTGCTCTCTGAAGCTGGCTATGAGAGCTCTAATCTCATTCATGAGTTTTTTGCTTTCAGAATTTTTCACCTCCAAAACTTTCCATCTATTAATATCATTGCACTTAGTTAGGTTAGGTTTTATGAGGTATAAGTTTTGCAAGAACACAAATGAGTGAATTAAAATCACTGGAAGTGAATAAAGAGGAATAAATACAACTAGAATACAAGACTAGGAGTAACATCATACATAATGTATGAATTTTGAATGAGATTTTAGGGAATTTCTTTCTTCCCTCATATCCTGAACTAAGTACACAAGACATTGTGAAACAGACTAACAAAGAAACAATTATTAAGCAAAGAAGTATACAGCTGTCCTGGCTAGCTTCATGTCAACTCCACACAAGCTAAATCTTATTGAAGAAAAAGTCTCCATAAGATTGGGCTGCACGCATACTTGTAGGACATTTTCTTAGTGACTGATGGGCATGGGACCAGCCCATGGTTGGTGATGCCATTCCTAGGCTGGTATTCCTGGGTCCTGTAAGAAAGTAGGCTGATCAAGACATAACTACCAAGCCAGTACATGGCCAGTTCATCATCTCCGGGCTCCAGTTTTCTGCCTTGCTTGAGTTCCTTTCCTGACTTCCTTTGATGATGAACTGTGATGTGGAAAAGTTAGCTCAATAAATGCTTTCTTCCCAAAGTTGCTTTGGTCATGGTGTTTCCTTATACCAATAGTAACCCTAACTAATACAACAACCTTCAATTAATAGTCACATAGACTGATACTCACAGCAAAGAAATCAAAGCTCAAGCAATTAGATTTGTAGAGGTGTTTACATGTCATTTTGACAAATGAAGGTAATGTTCCAATAATATTCCGAAAATATTCCGCGGAGATGGGGAGAGTGTGAGACACAAACAAATCCACATGTATAAGTTTATTAAAGATCTGTGCAGCACGGGCCTGTGGGGAAACGGTGAACAGAGGTGGTGAAAGAGGAAGTGGGAATGGCACCTTTGCTTTTAAAGGTTTCCCAGCACATGCTCATGAGGGGAAAGACGCGTCTACATCAGACGCTGATGACGGGTGGCGCTACACCTGCGCCTGCCCACAGGGGCTTCTACTTCAAATGCTGGTGACGGTGACGCAGATAGCGGGCGACTCACGCATGTGCACCTGGGATATGTATGCTGGCCTCCGAACCCGGAAGTGCAGCCTTATGGGTGGCTAAAGGAATTACAGAAGGGATTTGGGCTTCAAGAGAAGACAAATTATTGGTGATGGCTAGGAAATACATGGGAGACCAAAGGATAGTAATGTTGGTTTATTCAGGTCCTGTTGTAATAGTTGCTGTCCTCTCCTGGTACATTGTTACAAAAAGAAATGCATTCTCTGCTTTTAGTTGGATAACAAAGGTCAGAGAACTCTTCTTGGATCTCACCTATCTTCTGCTCAAAATATTCCTTTCACCAAAATATCATAGGATCTGTTTGTCTCTTTAAGAAACAATTGTGTGTCTCTATAACATTTATTGCAACAAATATTTAACTGTGGAGCAAGGTGTTGCTAGTGCTAGGGACCTTGGGGACTGTTGAGGAAGGATTCCCTCTCTCATGGTCAACTTTGTGCCCTCCATTTCTCTGATGATACTAAAAAGGAAAATATCACAACTTCTCCTTAGACCTCCTAATTTAAAAACAAAACAAAACAAAAGTATGGAAAGCTTTGGTCCTGGAAAGGGACATGACACTGTAATCTGCTCCAAAGTTTAGAACATACCTACAACTTTCTGCTCCTTTAAGAGTTCCCATAGCTTTGTCTGTCAGTCACCTGGCCAGGAGTCTTTTCTCCAAAAAATGTAAATTCACCTGAAGACATGCTAGTGTCTTCAGTGGGAGGAATAATTATCCCTTCAATGAGTTAATGTATTTTTACTTCCCAAAGCACTTCCCCAAATGCAATAGCCTGCAGATCTTCACTGTTAAACCTACCTGCTTTTTTCTGAGTCATAAACACAAATGTATAACTTTTTCTTCTCTTTCTTTGTCTTTTCCCAAAAGCCTAATCATGATCTTCCTGTGTAAGTGTGCTTTTCCTGATATCCTGGATTTCCTCAGTTTTTTCTCTGAAGGTCCCACCTGCTTTCCCCATTTGCTTGATGACTTTCATTGTTCACATTAGCTGTTTCTGAACTGCAACTCAAAAGATAAGTCTTACTCTATATATTTTCTGTGACTCTGGGTATTGAGATCAACACTTTCCCACCCTGTTGCTTTTCTTTTTATCTCTTAAGATAATCCTTCAGCTTCCTCCTGAGTCTATGTTAAATTTACTTTATTCATGAGTCCAAGACCTAGAGAGAACCTTGGAGAGAACCACAATCTTCCCTATAACAGCAGCAGAAGAGGTTGTGGATGTGTAAGACTTGATAACTGTGTTTTCTGCCCAATTTTGTTTGAGCAGAAAATTACTCTAAATGGTGGTCTACTGATAAATTATAAAATAAAGATTGAAAGTAAATATAAACTTATACTTTATTTTAAAGAACTATTGAAAGAGGAAGAAAGAAAGTATTGCAAGAAGAAGTCTTTTAAATACTTTGTCAGCAGGTACCTGAGACCTTACACAAGAGGGGCTTCTCTTTTCTGGGTGGAAGAAAAGATTAAAGAAAGATAGGTGTAGGGCAATGACATGACCAGGTATATATGGTATGATTTTTAATTTAATAAGTATTTTACCATTGACCTTTTCTGAAAGACCTATAAGGAGAAGCTGTATGATGTTTCAGACTCTGATGAGACACATCAGAGTTCAGGGATCTGAGGAGAAGAAGAAAATGCTTGACAAAAACAGGATCAAATCAAGTTTAGTGGTCATGTGGCTTCCATTAGTGACAGGACACCAAGTTCCAGCTCATCATCTATGTAGTCAAGAATGGGAATAAGAAAACATTTAGTCTTGTCCTAGGATATGATGGTGATATCCTTGAGTTTTATCTGACTCATGTGAAGAAGCGTTGTTCTTTTCAATAAGCAATTTCACTGAAAACTTTAATCCAAGTACAAATTATTTTACTGGTAGCTACCCTGATTGTGCCTTGTAAGGAAAATGTTGATGATGTTGAATCTATACAATGATGGCCAGAGAGACTAAGAGTATTTTTCTCTAAACAGACACTTCGCATTCTCTCAGATGAGGCCATGGCAGAGGCTGGACAACAAAATGGGAAACTCTCAAGCTTTGACTTACTTCACTGCACACATAAGACTTCACTCCAAAGAATAGCAGGTATGAAAAAAATGTCAAAACACCATCTCACTTTCATATAGTCATGAACTTGAATATATTTGTCCCTCACCCTTCAAGTTTCCCTGAAAATAGCTGTAGCAGATGTACAATCATCCATTCAGATCCTGGAGAAAAGTTTGTGTAGAAACCATTGTATACAATGTGAACCTGATGTTTCTTTATCCAAAGATAATTGATCTAAAGTAATATTATATATTAAAGAGAATGAAAATGGAATAAACTGTTTCTTACAAAGTTAGGATGGCACATATTTTAAAATTCCTTCCAAACAAGCTACAATATACCAATGAACATGAGGGTATAGCTATACAAATGCCATTTGTCTACCCAAGTATGTAAAAAGAAAGAGAGGGCAGAGAGGGAGACTTAAATGTATTATTTTTGTAGTTAAGAAGTTGTCAGATTGAATATTTAGTGCTGCAATGTAAAATCATAGTTTAGAAATGTTAGATGATTTGAAGACTAACTAAAAAAAAAATACCCAGAATTCCACAACAGCATTATATACTTTTTGGATGCAATTCCCCTAGATTAATAACATTTTCACAGAATCATGAATTAACAACATAGTTTCAGGTTTTAAAGCTTCTCATAAACTGTATTTAACATAGGTGTTATAGAAGATTCTGTGAGAGGAGCCTAATGAGAAAAGGCCTGGGTGCTCTGTACACTTCTTGAGGGCATTTTTTCCTCCTCAACCTGGCTCTTGCCTTACTGGTATATTCATTCACTTAATGATATTTTTTGTCAGTATGTAGTTTTTATTTATTTATTTTCTCAGTTTATTTTGTGTCATTACCAGTCTAAATGGCTTTTACTTAAGACCACGAATTTGGTGGTGTAAGCAACAGATGTTTTTTTCCTCACTTGAAATCCAAGGTTAAGAAGCTGGCGGATTTGGTGTGTTGATGAGAGCCCGCTTGCTAGCTCCACAGCCCCGATGTCCTAAGTGTTCATAATATTTCCTTCAGAAAATGTTCTTGAGAAAAACGGTGATTTTTTCCCTCTATCTGCTTATAAGTGTTCTTACTCTATCTCAGCTATCTCCATTACCTACTCAAATGTCACTACCCAAAATTTCTAGGTCTCTATGCCCCCTGCATGGTCTATGCCTTTTATCTATCAATGACACACAGTGAGGTAGGATAAGATACATTTAGCCTATATAAGCATGGTACATATTAAATACTTTAGGATAGTCTTTTTGTATGCTCTGCATGATGGAGCCAGCTACTAGCTGTCATGAGCTAAGTGGTGTGAGTTTCTGCAATCTCACATAGGCCTCAGTACAGAGGGGCTAATCAGCCATGTGATGTGTGGTGGATTTAGTTTTTGTTCATACAGACAAAAAAGCCTAAAAGATACACAATAAATAGAGGTCTAAACAGAAAAACCTTTAATTGGGTTCCAATGTGTTTTGCAATATGTGTAAGCTTAAGAAAGAAACAAAAAGGTATCGGCAGTTATATAAAGGAATAGATAGTTTAAAAATAATATAATAAAGTTTAAATAGAGAAAAAAGACAATAAAAAAGAATAAGACACATGGAGATTAGAAATATACAAGGAGTCTGAATCTTGTTGTATTGATTTGGAATTTTTTCATGTCTGATGGGAAAGAGACAGCTGCAGGGAAACACAGGATTAAAAGGGAGACTGATAAAATGTAACAACCTAAACATTTTAAAAATGGCTTAGCTTTAAAACAAAAGCCAAATAATACATTTGTAAAATGGAAATTAAAAGATGCATTGCTTTGGAGAAGCAGCTTTGCTTTTGGTTCCACAGGAATCAAGAGGCTATGTATTCATTCTAGGTTAAGATGGACCAGCTGTGATCAAGGGAGAACTCCTGAAACTTGTCAGGGGATGTCTATCAACAAAGGTTACAACTGGCCTTCCCAGGACTTGCCCATTATCTCAAATTTTCTAGGGTCCCCATAAGATTACTGACAACCCCAATTAGCAAGAAGTAGACTACAGAACAATGGCCAAATTATCAAAATATTTTTATGAATGTTTGTTTTCATTTAAGGGGGGTTGGTTATAAATGTTTAATTGTCATAGTCAAATTCTTTCTAAAGAAGAAAGGGGCTATGATGGGGAAAAGGATGGATTATTTTTATTTTAAAAGGGGAGTAAATTATTGAATCTACTTTAATCTAAACAACAACTGTTAATCTCAAAATACTTTACATTGGTGTGGATTTTGGTTTATTGATACAAATTTAAGGTAGATTTTGTTATACTATATGTATATTCCTACTCTTATTCAAGGTATTATGTTTATACAGATCATTTAAAATGTAATATATAATTTAAAATACATATTAATAGTGATCTATAAAAGTCAAACTTATAACATTAGTTTTTTTAGGTATACAAAGATATAATTCAATTAGATTGGTAATCTTCAAAGACTTTAAAGACCTATAGAATATAGCATTTAAATGTTTGAAGAACTTAGACTTCTATTGACACATTCTATTAAGACACATCCTTCAGGTTCCTGCTTCACACACACATGCAAAAAAAACCTGCCAGACATTCTGCTGGACAAAGAGGCAAATATGACTGATGGATTTTGCCAATGTAGGTAGAACAGTCCTTCAAGTTTCTTGCTTCATTGAAGAGTCTGACAGATACTCTAGGCCTATAGTCTGATTATGGGCGCCCCAACATTACAGAAGAATTTAGGGTGACTGTTCAGGAAATCAGATATTTCTGCCATTTCTGTAGCTTTGGAAGTTGCTTTGAATGCAATTCCTATTTACTCAGGTAATATTATATCCTTCTGGGGTCTTTGATGGAGTTGAAGACTATATAGTTACAATTATAGTTTTCTTAGTTATGATAAAAGATAAATTAGATGTGAAACTTTAGACTCATGAATGTAGGATAGATGATATTTTCTTTAATTTTTGACAAATACATAAAGACTGAATGTTGTAACTGATTTCTTCTTTGATAACTATTTCTGTTGTATATAATTTTATTATGTTAAATACTTCCTTTGTAATTAGTCAGAAAGGGGGAAATGCTGTGGCATGGTCTTTTTGTATGCTGTGAATAGGTATTGCTCTTATTGGTTGATAAATAAAGCTGATATGGCCTATGGCAAGGCATGATAGAGCCACGTGGGAAATCCAAACATAGATACAGGTGAAGAAGGGCGGTCTGAAAGACCCCAGCCACCTGGTGAGGAAACAAGACATGTAAAATGTAAGGTAACAAACCACAAACCACATAGCAACACATAGATCAAAAATATGGATTAAGTTAAATGTAAGAGCTAGTTAGTAATAAGCTTGAGCCATTGGCCAAGCATTTATAAGTAATATTAAGCCTCTAAGTGGTCATTTGGGAAGTGGCAAGCAGGACAGAAATAACCAATTGCAATTAAGGGCAGAAAATATTTTTACAATTATTAAAGTCATTGTTAGTTTTTTTTTAAATAATATTGTATAGCAAAGAGCCAACTTTAAAGCAAATAATTTAAAATCTTGGCTTGATAATTTGTGATAGTTATGCTACAAAAGGCAGACAGTAAATGTTTACAATTTTATGAGCCACACATTCTCTGTTACACCTTCTTAACTCTTTAACTGTAGCATGAAAGCAGCAAAAATGAAAACCATAATAGATGAACATGTCTGTGCCTCAATAAATCTATTGGCTAAAAAAGTACAGGCCAGGTTTGTTCTGTAGGCAATCACTTGCTGACTTGTGATTTAACTGTTTACTCTGGGATCCATATGTGTATCAAAACTGAAGAACAAAGGTATCTGATTTATAGAGGAGACTTATAGCTTGTGAGAACCTGAAATGAAGACAAAAGTAAAGAATGAATTGAAGGATGGCTTGCAGGTTGTGTGTTAGATATTAATGTAAATGAATGTGCTAGTGTTTGGAAACTCCACTGTTGTGAATTTATGAAGGACAGCAAAGTGAGATTGGGCTATTGAAAGGATGGGTAAAAATAAGATTTACTTAAATGGGAAGGTCTTAGAACAAAAAGCTAATATTTGAAGCCTTGCTTGTTATATCTAAGGCTCTGTGTTAGAATACACTTTCTAAAACTTCAGTTCTTCTTTTGAGAAGCAGAAAAGTAGTGACCAAAGAGTTCAGCTCTGAAGCAAGATCATCTGGGTGTGAATAAGCTGTGCACATCCCAGCTGTGTGTCTGGTGCCTGAGCTACCACATCTGTAAAAATGGCGGTGTTTAGAATTTCCTCTTAGAAAGCTAGTAGGGAAAGTTTTTAGAAATATGCACATCACTCATCCATCCCAACTTGTGTTGTTCATATATTTTGGGGGTGTATGACCTTCCACTGAAGCATGACCAACTTACAAGGGACTGCACTCTTACAGAAAATTAACTCTTCATCCTCTCCAACAGCTATTAATTTCCACTAATGTTTTCTTTCTCTAGGGATGAGGCTTTGAGACCATTCTTTTCTCCATATTGGGTTTTGATCTTGCTCAGTCTTACACAGGTCTTATGCATCCTTTGATAATTGCTGTGAGTTCATATGTGCAAATGCTTATGTATCTAGAAAACATTATTTCTTTGTAGTTATCTATCACTTCTGGATCTTGCACTCTTCCTACTTCCTCTCTTGCAAAGACTTCTGATATTTGGGAAGAAGGGGCGTGATGAAGATGCCCAATTTAGGCTGAGTATCCTACATGAAAAGAGGACACAAAAATTGTTGGGGTAACAAAATGGAAGTGGACATGAAAAGAGGTAGGGATGGGTGAACACGGCTGAAACACAAAATCCTTGAAGACCTAAGAAAATATTTTTAAAAGAAAAAAGTACTTTGCCAATAATAAGCATAGGTGAAAAATTGCTTTATTGAGATAACTTTGTAATAGAGTCCCTTTTATAACCATCAGATTATCATTCCTCTTAGACACAGTGGGAAGATCTGTTCACTTTTCAGAATTCACGGCTGACATTTAGAAGAAATTTGAATCTGTAATCATCTTCCTGCCTTTGAGTTTGCATAGAGTGGGAACTGGCACATGGATCTGTTTTGATTTTCTACAAGAAGATATATTTCCACAAGGGGCATTAGAATCTCCTGTCCTATGATTCACAGATCATGATATGGAGCAGAAGCCTCAAGAAGGCTGTAACACTTAAGTGGGCTTTTGACCACTTGGTTCTTGTCTTCACCTTGCACAATAAAGCGAAACTATGTCTAAGGCCTGTCTGCTTAGAATTGTGTCCTGCCCTCTATATATACCCCATCTTTCCTCCCATATTATAGCTTAGTACCCGCAGCATTTGGTGTTTT
>LOEQ01002666.1:144512-156556 GCA_001685075.1 Bramus lutescens | reverse complement strand
GGCAACCGGGGGATGGAGATATGTTATTTAATTGCTGCTTATAATGGTATTTTTTTAGTCGGTGCTATTTATGGCCCCATAACAGGAAGCAGGCGACTTCCTTTATTCTCATTTTCCATCATATCACTAGGAGTTATATCTCAACGTGGAGAGATGAGGAGAATGCTAACATACCGTGAACTACCATATAAACTGGATTTCAATACTTTAAGGCAACCATTCTCCATCTATAAATTTTGTTCCTCAGATTTTGTCTCTTCCAATGTTAACTTATAGCTACTATTTCATATTAATTCCTTCGATTCATTGATCACCATATGCTTGCAAGTATTTCTAAGACTTACCTAAAATAATGAAAGGCTCTGTATCACCTTTGATGAGAAAAGAGAGAGGAAAATTTGATGCGACAAAAACAAATGAAGAAAGGGAAGAAAAAAGAACCAGGGCAAATAGAGAAAATGTATTAATTGTAAGAATTATACAGAAGCATATTCAGGCAGAAGCAGAGAGTACTTCCGGTGACTTTAAAATTAAAGCAAGACCTAATTGACATGAAGGAATGAGTTACGCAGAGAACTAAGCGGGAGACAAGAACTTCAGGCAACAGAGAGAGCAGTTCAGAAATCCTCCAAATAGTAGCAAGGCGCACAACACTTAAAAGGTGTGATGGCGTGATGGGGAAAAGCACCACCAGCTGAGTCTGCCTGTGGACAGTACACAGGGCTTCAGAACACCCCCAAGGAGCTCCGCATCACCACTTATGACAACAGCGTTTAATATAATCCATATTCTTAAACATTTCGTTTATTTTCCTGTTGTTATGTTGTTTCGTTTTTTGAGACAGGGTTTCTCTGTGTAAGAGTTCTGGCTGTCCTGAAACTAGTTCTGTAGTTCTGGACTTGTCTACAGATTCACAGAGATCTGCCTCCCCCTGCCTCCCAAGTGCTGGGATTAAAGGTGTGTACTATCACCGCCTACCATACTCGTAGAATTATTAAATAATATATATAGTCGTTTAAAGGAAGATAATGTGTAAAATAATCCGCATACATATATACATAGATGCTTAAATAAATATGTTTGTTCACTTGTATAAGAATAAAATAATTCATGAATCTTGCATCTTCTATCCAGTTCTATCCAAAAATATGTTCATGCCCTTGGATTTCCCTGTTTCATTTGGGAATCTCAGAGGGTCATTGCCCGCCTCAGAGAACCAGAATTCGGAGGAAAACTGGGCTTGCATTTGGACCTGGTGGGTCGATGAGTGAGAGGCTGGGACAGCCATTTCAGCACCCTGAACTCAAATCAGTGAGAGGTTAGTGGGATGAGGGGGTTGACAGGCACATATAATTGGTGGCCTCTTCTGTGAACACTTAAATTTCCTCACAGCCCACAGTGAGAAGCCCCTCTTAGCCGACGGTTCTCTTTCTACTAGCCAGGAGCCTGCTTCTCATGGCATGAAAGAGGTGCCCTGCAGTTTGACTCTGGTGGTGAAGGCTCTCCCTGGTGGGAAGAGACCATGACCTTTGCTTTTGGTTCTTAGGTAAGGGGGGGGTATAGACTATTCTTAGGTATGGGGGGTATAGAATGTTGGGGACCAGGCTGACCTCAGGCTCTTCCCTATTTTGCATCGTTGTGGGTGGCAGCATAGCAGCACCAAGGGATTGTGGTTACCGACTTGATTGATGCCTAAAATTACCAGATGTTGCTGCCTCTAAGGCAAGGTGGACCATGTGGATCTCCTCTGGAGGAGCGCCGGTAGGGAACCCCATGAAGAACTGCTTTGCGCCTCCTGGGTGGAGTTGGTGGGAAGTTATTAGAAAAAAACAAAACTTCTGCAAATATTTAATTTCAGAAACAGGCAATCCTTTGGCTGCCCCACAAAAATGTGCTTTTCTGTTTCAATTAATAAAAAGTGGAGCAATCCACTGTGCCCCCTACCAGTCACTTCTAGGGACACCCCACCCTCTGCATTTATAAGCAAGCTCTGAGAAACTTCTAATTATATTTTATATACTGCAATTGCAGCAGCACTTACATTATAAAAAGTGAATAAAGTAGCCCTGAAAGATGCTCATCAAATCCAGAAAGTGGAGTAGGTAAACAAGGAGGGGGTGGGAGGGTACTTTTAGTATATTTTTCCTTTTGTCCTTTTGGTAAAAGTGTTACTTCTTCCAAATAACATGCATTAAAATAAGTACACGTATAGGTGAGCATGTGTGTGTGTCTGTCTGTGTGTGTGTGTGTGTGTGTGCTAGTGAAACCCATAAGACCGGGGTAGACCATAAGCCTTTATCATATGATTAGAGCACATGATGTCAGGACTGATTTATAGTCAATTACACTTTTGAGTTGGCCAATGACAAAAAGTTGTGTAACCACAAAATGTGTCCCTTGGAGCCTAACAATAAGGCAACAAGGAGAATAGTGTCATTAGTTTTCTTTCCAGTTATGCTCAAAAGAGAATCTTACTGACGTTGTGCTGAACATGGTGCTAAAAATGTGGCATGTTTTATAAGGCAGAGATAAAGCGTACCTCAATTCTTCCTTACCTCGAATTATACAGTTACTGAGAGAATTAACACTGGAACTATTGAAATCCTCTTGTAACTTAATCCTCATCAGCCCACCCCACCCATATAAATAAGATGTGCAAAAATGAAGGTCGGACCTGTGACTCAATATTTAATGAATTACTTTATTTGGGATTGATTTCCTATGAAAGTGTGAGACTTGATCCTCAGAAATAGCTTCACTCTGGATAAAGTTACAAGTCCCAGTTTGAAAAATTTTCCACAGCCCATGATCTGTGCTCCTTTATGGAGACACCCATTGACAAGGATGTTGGGAGCACTGAAAGAAGCCAGAAGGCCACTGTCGAACAAATCCCTTGAAGTGACCATAGACGTGATTAATATGGGTGCACTTGGAGGGTAGATAATGCTTAAATTCAAGAGGCGGGCTGTGTATCAAATTAACATGGACATCCTTTAACCTAGAAATCCATTTCCAAGGACTTCTTCTAATCAATAAAATCATGACTATGGCTATATTTACATGCAAAAACATCATAAGGGCAAAATAACCATCAAAGAAAGTGGATCTATGAAAATCAGGTACTAAGAGATACTACTAAGAGAGCAGTGGAAGAAAACACCAGATGTCAACCTCTAGCCTTGAATCACACACACACACACACACACACACAATGTGTGGGGGGATGATGAAGTAGTTCTATGTTTAGAATTAGGTAAGGAAATCATTTTCAATATATTACTAATTTGAAAAGCATGTCACACAACCATACTTATGTGAAATAGACTCTGCACAAAGTGATCATAAAACTTGTTGACAAAGCCTCGGCATCAGCTCTTTTCTTAGTTGAGCTTAACTGCATTGTTTCAATTTCTTATAATTAGCATGTAGTACTTACAGGTGATGTCTTCTACAAGTAATTCTGATAAAACTATCAAACATCATTTATGTCCAAATTCAGTGACACCTATCTAACTTGACTGCAAATATATTAAATAAAGGAGAAGACAATTGACATCATGTTCTGTAAAACCACATGAACTTGTATTAATAATAGGAATGTCAGAATCATGAAGCAATAATTTTGCCTATTCAATTTCATATTACATATTAGAAATACATATTTTTAAAATTCCTTACAATTATGAGTTTCTAAGAAAACTTTCATTTAAGAAACCTGTGCCTTTGGCATACTAAGCTCAAAAGGTCTTTCCATGGTCTTCCTCATCAGGTCACTCTTGTTCTCTGGCTGTCTGTGAGAGTGTGCAGTTGCCTTTAACAGACTCTGCATGGCTTAGCACCTTCTCTTAGAAAGGAGCTTTGAGGGGCATGGAAATAAATTCTCAGAATTATGCCAAGCTACTTTTATACAAGGTTATGGTGGGGGTCCTGTCTGAAACCCAGCAGGGATGAAATAACATTAAAACGTGGGCAAAATGCTAAAATGGCAACATAAGAGAAAGTTATTGTCAAATTTAGTCAAAACAAAAGTCTTCAGGACAGCACAAAAGGAGATAGAGGTAGAGCCAATGGGCTACATTCTGGATCATCTGGCACATGTTTCAAACAAAAGATGAAGGAATTTGAGAAAGTTACAATGAAAACCAGATTTCTCAAAGCAATGATAGTCATGGGAAGAGCTACGGTGCTGGGAGATTTATTCCAGCAAAGAGACCTAGAGGCAGGGCATTGCTGCCAAGAGAATTGCAGCCAATCACTACCAAGGCATCCTGGAAAAGGCACAGTGCTGCATTCTTATCCTGAATTCTCTTAGACACACATTTAGGAAAATGAAGCCATGACCTCAGTATTTGTCAAAACCTTCCGTCTTGAGATCTCTTTACAGTTTTATAAATCATTGTAGAATCAAAATGGCTTTCATTTGTATTCAATAAATTATATACATAAATATAAATAGTGGAGACAAATTTACATTCATCTATGTATAAATGCATCACATTGCACATTTAAAATACAACAGCATACACTCCCTTAACTGCTAGAGCAATGACGTCATCAGCCATCTGGTATTTCTAGAAAGCTTTTTCCCCACAGAGCTGTGAAAGGTCCGACAGGAAAACTACTCTTGACGTCGACTCCCTGAAGATTTCAGGCTTCCAGGGATTGAGTTCACAATATGAGAACTGGTTGGGCCTCGAGTCTGTGCTTTATTTTCTAAGATCAAACCGAAACATCGGTGAACAGCGTCCATCCTCTGGCTTCAAGCTGTAGCCCATCTGGGCTCCCATAAGAACTCCCAAACTAATGTGCCCCTGTAAGTTCACAGTGCGCACCAAGCTTCGCTGGTGCTCCGGTTGTGTCTTCTGGCTGGCGCTAAGGCTTTTTCTTCGAGAGTGCCATACTAGCTTGTAGGGCATTCCCCAACTCCTACTCAAAGCAACGTTGCTCACCTTTTCATCCCTCTCCTATTTCTTTTTTTCATTCCGAGATGGGCATCTCCCTAACAATGCATCCCCCTGAGATTTTAGGGGTTGGGGGGAAAGAATGACAGCTTACTAATCTTTCCTTCATTTTTTTGCACCTGATACGTCTTCAAAGCATGTTATTTGCTTTGCCCAACTACTCTGAAGTAGTAACTTGTTAAGGACTATAGGAATACAGTTTTCTCTGTACTTCTCTAGAATATATTCCTAAAATGTAATGTTAAAGTGTTTTTTTTTTGCCAGCTTAGTAGCTAAGAAAGGCTGTTGATTCAATACACAGACGTGCATGCTTCAAAGTTATTTTTTTAGTTGTTTATGATGTAAGGCATAACAACAAATAGAGATGCGCTTGACTCCACAGGGATGCTTCCTGAATCATCTGTCACACGGGCAGGCATATCCCTTTGTCTCTATAGCCTGCCTGTGTAACCTTGGTTTTATTTTCAACTCCCAAGTGGAAGATTCCAGTTGTTTTCTCTATGCTGCCAGCTGAATGCCTCACGGAGTGCGGCTCATCTTGGAGCTAGACAACACAGGATCTTGAAGATCTAGACACAAACATGGCAGTTTCACTTTGCAGATCTCAATTAACAGAATGTTCTCTAGGAAACAAATGCAGCCAGCTCTTAGCAGCCACCAGGGAGCCAAATTAACCAGTTGCCTTCATGAAGTTCAGTAAAACGTTTGCGGGGGGAATGTTGCTGTGCAGATGGAATTGGCATGGAATTGTTTTGTCAAGGATTTTTATCTCCCAGAATAACCAGAAAACAGAGTGTTTGAAGTGGTTACATGACACAATGCTCATTATTAACCAAGTGTTTTCCGTGTCTCTGGGCCAGAGCAGAAGCCTCCCCAGCCTTTGGAAGCAAGAATGGGTTGGAGTTATTGTTGAATTGTTCACGAGCTGGAGATCTGTTTCCTGACCGACCTCCGCTCTGTTGCTTCCATGGGGCCTGAGGTGAGCCTGGCAGGAGACTAAATGCCAGTGGTGCCTGGAAACCAGATTCACAACTGACCCCAGTACCAGCTTGTCTGGCTGGAAGAAGTGTCTGTCCTCCAGGAAGGGCCAGGATCTGTGTGGCCTCAAGCTCCTGAGGAGCTAAGCTTCATTGAGATTCAGGTAGCGATCTCATAAGCAAAGGCTGCAGTATCATTAAAGTGATGGGAGACAAACAACACCCGTGCTGCATACCAAGTGGTATCACATTTAACTGAATCATTTCCTTAGGAATATATTCCAGGCTGCCGCTTTGAGCCACTGGTGTAAAATATGCTGGGGGAAAATGGATCTCTGCTAATTACATTTCATGCATATTTCAGAAGTTTCCATGAGGATGCAAGAGGGTGGTGATCTTAACAGGAAATTTTATAACTACGTTCACCTGCGTTTTGGCTCAAAACCTGAGCTAGAGGTTAACAAAGATGGGTATTGATTATGTTCTGGGTTGTGCTGGCTTTAACCCAAATAATTGTGATTCCTGATAACTCCATTAGCGCTGCTTTTGTGACAGGCAGGCAATGACATGCCCCTTGGAATCCACCTGGACAAACACACATACTGCAGAAGAGTATGTGGTGTATAGTCGTTTCCTGCCTGTGTGCTGTTTATTAGATTCACCACTATATTTTTAATTATATTTTTGAAATTATAATATAATTAAACCATTTCTCCCTTCCCTTTCCTTCCTCCAAACCCTTCCAGAAAGTCTTCCCTGGCTATTTTCAATTAATGGCCTTTTTATCATTAATTATTATTATGTACTTATATTTATCAAAATATATATTCCTAAATATGTCCTGCTCTTTCTATCTAATGTGACTGGTATGTATGGTTTTGGCAATGACAATTTGATAGTGGGTAACCAAATAATGCGCTCTTTTCTAGGGAAAACAATTTCTCCCCTCTCAGCGTTCCTTAGTGGCCTTTCGCTTTTTGTCTAGAGCCTTGCAGCAATCTTGCCCTCATCCACTTTGATGTGGGCATTTTTGCTGTCTTCATTTTGTTCATGATGGAAGAACCTACATTTGCCACTTTACCAAAGCAACGTAATCCCTAAGTATACCCTAAATATTTATCCTCATACCCATTCATCAGTGCAGTGCATACTCTTCATCAAGGAAACTTCTCTGCAACAGAAGGTGGCCATCACCTTTGGTTTTATGTTAGGTTAAATTGAGGAAAGGAACCACTATCCTCGGGAGGATATGGCAAGACAGTAGCAGAGAATAAAGTGCCTTTACCTGCTTCAGGAGGGAATGGTAAAGGACACAGGTGACTCCTTGCGCATGGCTCTTCACCCTCTTGCTGGTTTTCTTTTTCATGGCCAGCAAGGCAAGCTGGTTATTGAAGGAGATGAAAAGTCGTCCATGGCTTTCATCAAAGTGGAAAAGGCACCTGTAGTCTTGACCTTTAGGGAAAGCACAAGCTTTCCTTTGAATGGACAGATGGTGTTGGATATCCCAGAGTCTCAGGACCTGGGCAACAAGTGATAAAAAGGGAAAATCGAAAAAAGTGTTAATTATCACTCTGTTTCTGGATTATTACTCTGTTTCTGCAGTATCTTTCCATCTCTTTCAACCCTGGCTGTAGTCTCTACGGCACTGATTCCTTTGTATTTCCATCATGACGCTGGTGTTTTGGGTTCCAATTACCCAAAATACCTACAAGCTTCTCTAAGGAAAGCATTGAGGGTTCAAATCTAGGATCAAAGTGTAGGCTTAGTAAAGACTTGACAAACGCAAAAAAAAATTCTTCCCTACAAATACTCATGTGTGAATTCCAGATCCTATGAATATGTCATTTTCTAAGTTAAAAGTAAATTTTCAAGGGTGATTGCATTAAGAACTTTAAGATTAAGGAGTAACCAATATCTTTGGCAATAGCTTAGATTGATTGTGGGTTCCCATGGGACTCCTTTTACCAATAACTTGTTTAGATAAAACCCATTAACCAGATCTGGAGGCTTCATTTGGTGACAAGAAATGTTCATCTGCAGCTACATCTCTCCATTATTTGGTGAGTCCATTTAGATTACCTTCATATACGTATATTTCAGAAAGTTTCTTCTGTATTAGGTTTCTATACAAATGGGTCTTAATTTTAACTATCCCTCATCATATTCCCCCCACCATATCTCCACCTTACCCCATTGTTTAACCCTCCCATTCCAGTCCTCCTCATGCATCCATAACTATTTTTGTACTTCCCTTACTGGTGTGATTCATTCAGATTGCCCCAGTTCCTTACTCTGTTCCTAACCTCTGCGGTTATATGAATTGCAGCTAGTTTATAGAGGACTCAACAGCTGATATCCACATATAAATGAAAAGGATTTGGGCTACCTCGCTCTGAATGATTATTTCTTAGTTACATCCATTTATCTGTGAATGTCATGATTCTGTTTTCCAACAGCTGAGCACTATTAATTATGTAAATGCACCACATTTTCTTATCTATTCATCCACTGATATATTTCTAGTCTGTTTTTAATTTCTGTTTTTTTTAAAATTTCTGCTTATTACAAACAGAACAGCAAAAGGCTCTATTGCTGTAAACAATGCCTACATAATTCACTGAACAATGAAAACTCAAGCTGGTGCCTACCTACAGCTTTTACCTCTACTGGCTAGTTAGGGTTCAGTCCTAGAGGGTACCATTCAGGCTATCAAAGGAGAATGATAAACACAAACTCAGCCCATAACTTTCAATCTACAATGGTAACCTGAATGAAGATGCGCTCATTCAACAGTAGTACAAAGTTTGTGGGAGTAACCAACCAAATGGATCAAAGACTTCAACATAAAACCAACCACACTGAGTACCATAGAAGTGAAAGAGGGAAGTACACTTGAACATATTAACATAGAAGACCACTTCTTAAATAAGAAAGCAGTAGCACAGACACTGAGACCAACAATTAAAAATGGGACCTCCAGAAGCTTCTGTCAAGCAAAGGACACAGTCAAGAAGGCAAAACAACAGCCTACAGAATGGAAAAAGATCTTCACCAACCCCACATCAGACAGAGGACTGATATCCAAAACATACAAAGAACTCAAGAAATTTGATGTCAAATGAACTAATAGTCCAATAAAAAAATGAGGCACAAACCTAAAAGAGAACTCTCAACAAATAAATCTCATATGGCTGAAAGACCCTTACAGAAACGTTCAACATGCTTACCCATCATAGAAATGCAAATCAAAACAAATCTGAGATTCTATCTTACATCTGTCAAAATGACCAAGATCAAAGACACTGATGACAAATTATGCTGTAGAAAATGTGGGGTAAATGGAATACTCCTCCATTGCCGGTGGGAGTTGAAACTTGTACAGCTACTCTGGAAATCAGTATGACAATTTCTCAGAAATTTAGGAAACAGTCTACCTCAAGACCCAGCAATACCACTTTTGGGTAAATGCTCAAATGATGCTCAATCATACCACAAAAACATTTGCCCAATTATATTCATAGAAGCATTATTCATAATATCCAGAAATTGGAAAAAATGTAGATGCCCCTCAACCAAAGAATGGATGAAGAAAATGTGGTACATTTACACAATGAGCACTACTCAGCAGCAAATAATAATAATAATGACATCTTGAAATTTTCAGGCAAATGGAAGGATCTAGAGAAAAACATATGGAGTGAAGTAACCCAAACCCATAGAGACAAATATAATATGTGCTCACTCATAAGCTTCTTTTAGACATAAAGCAAAAGAAAACCAGACTACAGTCCACAACCCCAGAGAACTTAGACAACAAAGAGGACCCTATAGGAGACATACATAGATCTATATAGAAAGCAGAAAAAGACAGGATCTCCTGAGTAAATTTGGAGCATAGGAGTCACAAGGAAGGGTAGAGTGGGAGAGGGGAGGAAGACAGGGGAATGGAGAAAAATGTGTAGCTCAATAAAAAACAATACTAAAAAAACATTACATCACATGCTTGACAGGCAGAATAGGAGGAAGACACATTACCAGCCGATCTAGCCAATCAGTGAGGCCCAGGTTCAGTAAGAGACATTGCCTTAAAAATAAGGTTAAAATAATTGTGGAAGACACTGCATGTGACCTCTGCATACTCATATGCACGTTCCCACACTCAAGTGCATACATATTCACACACACACACACACACACACACACAGAGACCACACATACACAGACATACGTACCCAAAGGAAAATTGTGACTATTTGGTAAGACTCTCTGGGTCCTAGTGGTTGAAAAGGGTTGGTTTTAAATCATTTAAAACGTTCCTTTGTGCTGGAGCAGTGGCTCAATGTTAAGAGTGCCTGCTGCTCTTGCAGAGGATTCAGGTTAGTTTAGGATTATGCAGCTCAACCCTTTATAATTCCAAGGGATTCAATACCTCTTATGGCCTCCATAGATACCTGCACACGTGTGACATACACACATACACGTACAAGCACAAATAGCAACAAATATTTTTTAAAATGTTGGTAGCTCTGTAATAAATGTCTACTCTTAAAATATGCATTAAAAATAAATATAACTACTTGTGCTTATTATTATAACTTTATAAGGTATAAATCTTCTGAATGTATTAAAATATAAAGAGAATTAAAAACTTATTCTGGACAGTTCCACTTATTAAATTATTTACATCTAGATGATTTCTGATAATGATGCTCATATTGTTATTGTTCAAAACTTTTTTGTTGAAAATATCCCCTTCTAAGAGATAGAATTAAATTTCTTATCAAAAAGTAACTTGGAGCATAGATAAGTGCTGATTAATGATAATTTACTAGTATTAATTGGATGCAACTTCCTAATAATAATTTTCTATTTTGTTGTGTAAGTAATTTATGTTGTTTTTAAGATTTTGTTTTTGTTACTCATATAACTTATAAAAAACTTAAGATATATAAATCATAGCTTTCTAGCTTATATCACGTTTTTTCATGATATTAGCAATTTAAGAAAAGAAATGTTTTGATTGGAATGATTCTCCTTAAAATTGTTGTTGCTATAGATATCAAAATCATTTGTACCTTTTCACACCAGACTAGTGCTCTACTCCTAAGCTGTATCCCCAACCCTAAGTCAAGTTTTATTGTTCTTTCTCAGAGATACCCTGAACCCTCTCAATTAACAATTCCACCAAATCTACTTCCATTTCTTTATATTTTATGTTTTCTCTCTGCTGTGAGTCGGGCTACAACAGAAATATACTGCCAGTGATGTGTCAGTACTGTTCTCCTGTACTTCTTCAACCTGGCTGATGGCATGGGAACTTTCTTAAATTCTCTAAGATCCCCTGCGCTATTGTTTCCCATACAACTGGGCTTTAAATTTGACTTTAAAGACAACTTATATTTTGTAAACACTACCTATTCTTAAGCCATTTTCTCAGGCAATTAAATCATAAATCTTTGAAGACAGGCTCATAGAGTATTATATTAAAAATAACTTTTCTAGGTCTCTCATTTGTCCCAAGATGAATAGTTCTCTGAGGTTTTATAGACCAGTCAGTGCTAATTTCTGTGAACAAGAAATCTTTCTCCCAGCTTAAGAACTCATATCACATGACTTGGCTTTAATCCAGATCATGACTATCTACTAATTTTGTCCTCAGTCTAGATCCAGTTAGTGACACAAAAGAGCTCCTATTAATTCAGTTCCTTCGATCAAGTCATTTTCAAAGATGTTGCTCAATGGCACAGTTATTATATGAAGGTCATAAAGTTCTCCCTTCTTTTGTGTCTAGTTAACTTCAAAAATAAACAAAGACACAGTTCAAAATGAATATGCTAGGGATTGAAGAGATAACTCAGCTGTGAAAGGGCTTGTCATGTGTGCTGGTTAGATTTTTGTCAACTTGACACAAATTAGAGTCATCTAGGAAGAGGAAATCTCAGTTGAGAAAACATGTCCTTCAGACTGACCTGTAGGCAAGTGTATAGGACAATTTTTTATTGATGTATGGAGAGGCACTCGGCCTATTGTGCACAGTGCCACATTTAGGCAAGGGGTCTTGGGTTTTATGAAAGAAAGAAAGAGAGAGAGAGAGAGAGAGAGAGAG
>LOEQ01002666.1:116711-136854 GCA_001685075.1 Bramus lutescens | reverse complement strand
AGGGCAGGGAACCCTGACTGCTCTTTGGACTGGAGAGGGAGGAGGAGGGGGAAGGGGGAGCGAAATGGGAGAAGCGGAGGAGGTGGAAATTTTTAATAAAAAATATATTAATGCTGAATTAAGAGATACACTATTTATATTTTATCTTCCACCGTTTGTTTACAATATTAATATGTGCTAGTTGCTGGGAGTGATAAGAATGAATTTAACAAGTAACCAATACCTTCCAGTCAGAATTTAAAGGAAAAATATAGAAACACAGTGATCAATAACTGAAATCAGAATAAACGGTTCAAGGACCTCAGAAAATAAGACAACTACATTCTGGAGGACATCCTAAGAGATCTCATACAGAGTTTCTTTACTACTTTCTGTCCAAAGCAATAGTTCTTCACTTGGAGCTAGAAACATGTAGTCAAAGAATAAAACCTACACTGTTTAAGGGGTTGTGAAAGATACTGAGAATACAGGTTAAAAAAATACCAACATCTTAAGGAAGCAAATTAATGATGACAATATTCTAATGAAGGACATTTGGAGCACACAGAAGGAAACACCCACGTCTACATGAGCTACTCCAGAAGAGCTGAGGGCTGACAAACACCTCTCTGTCGGTTATAATAGAGGACAGGAAATTCCAGGAGGACTTGGAATTGCAGTGCCAGTAAACTGTACTGTGGTAAGAGCCAAGAGTTAATACGGCTTGCGTGTGAATTAATAAAGGAGAAGAGAAAGAAGTTGAGTAGACTGACCAATTAGAGAAGGGCTTTGTGCGAAAGGTTAAGAATTTCAGAGATGACAGCTAAATGGAGTGTAGGTTGATGGTTTCTCATTCATTAATCTGTGTTTTTGCAAACTTCTTTATTAGTAGAATGGAAGGAAACTTCTGCAGTAAGAAGACACAGCAATGTTTGCAGTATTTTAGAGTTAAAGAGATGAGAGTTTCTTTGTTTTTGTTGTTTTCTTTTGTTTTGTTTTTATACATAGTCTCACTATGTGTCCCTGGATTGCGTAGAATTTACTCTGTAGACGAGAGTGACCTGGAATGAGCAGAGGTCCACCCGCTTCTGCCACCCAAGTGCTGGGTTTTAAAGTATGCACTACCACTCCCAGCAAAGCCAAGATTTTTTTTTAAGTTAGTAAAGTGGCAGCTCAGATAAAGGAGCAAGATGATGAACAGAGTTTGATGATAGAATAAACAAGAATTGGCAGATTATTGGTAATGTTTAAGGGAAAGGGAGATTTATATGATAGCTAAAAAGAAAAGTAAGTTACAATAATTAGGAAGACTGGGGCATGGCTAAGGAGATGCAGATGATTTTCCAAGTTTCATAGTTTTGCCTATTACACAGACAGATTCCTCAAATACAGGAAAAAAGTTCTCTGAATATCAGAGACTATTTCCACTTATTATCCAGTTTTCTCTTCATAGCCAAGTATCTTGAAATCTATAATTGTGTGTGTGTGTGTGTGTGTGTGTGTGTGTGTTTGGTTGTACATATGCAGCAAATATACCACATGTATGCCTGGTACCTGCGGAGGTCAGAAGAGGGCATTAGTCTTCTGAAACTAGAATTATGGATGGTTGTGAACCCAACCATGAGGATGCAAGGAATAACCTTTGTCCTCTGCAAGAGTCGCAAGCGCTCTTCACCACTGAGCTATCCATTTTGCCAAAAATCTATCATAATTTTGGCTGAATCTTTAATGTATGGAATTATGTGAAATGGAAATTATATAACACATAAAAGGCAAAGTGTTTGGAGATTAAGAAATTTACTTAATTAGATACTATAGTGTACTCAGAATTCAGTTTAGACTGCATGATTCCTGGTTCATATTCCACAATATTGAAAATGCCCCATCAAGGGCTGAGAACATAACTCAGTGGTAGAGTGTGTGTTTATCATGTGTGAGGCTCTCAGTCATATCCCTAAAATCTCCAAATAAGACAAAACAGTCCAATCAAGGTCATCCACCAGACATTTCATTAAAATTTTTTATTGTATACTTGATATTTTCCATTAGCTTAAATTTATAATTTAATGAATCTTTCATATTAATATTAATGTGATAATAACCAACTGTGCCTTTTCACTCTTTTACCCAAACAGCATTTTCTTGTCCCCACATCCATTCTTTTCCATGTGGAATTAATGAGAACTCTGGATGTTCTTAAGATGTGACATATGGAGCATCAAATTAAAAGAATTAAACCTGCGAGTACATCATTTGAACAAAAATTAATGAAATAATTTTTTGTCCACTTGCCCAGAATTCTTATGAAGTAACAACCAATCAATACTTGTTCCAAAGGAAGCTTTCCCAAGACTTCATAGCCAGTTTGTAGGAACAAGTGATACCCCGCAGAGAAATTCAGGGCCCAGTGACGATCAGGAATTGGGAGTGCAGAGGAAAAGATTAGAGGTGTAGAGTGACTTACTTTATCTCTGGAGAAGCTGAAAAGTTGTTTTCTTTCAGCAAAGAACTGAACTGCTATGACACTGGCCGAATGACCCCATAGAACACCAACTGGTTTAGAGACAACATAGGGATTCCAGAGGCAAACTTTATTGTTGATGCCCGCCGTGGCTGATCAGAATTCAAAAGAAAATAAGATGTTTTTTAAATTATCCTTGTGAAATTAAATTTTCACACATGAACATTAATGCACCCTGTCTTGAAGAAAGAAAAACATTGTCATTGCCCAACTAAATTGTGGATTCAGTTGAATGATGGGTGTGGGCTGACCTTAAGCAGTGGTTCTCAGCTTTCCTATTGCTGCAAGCCATTAGCAAACTTCCTCGTGTTGTAGTGACTCATGACCATAAGACTACTCTATTGCTACTTCAGAACTTGAATTTTGCTGCTATTATGAATTATAATGTACATATCTTATATGCAAGATATCACGACTCATAGTTTGAGAACCATTGATTTGAGGCAGGAGTTTTCATACTAGAAGGGGAAAAGATTGACTCCTTTAGAAACCTACCCAAGGCGTGCCTGGGAGGGAATACATTTTCTCCTCCTAGCCCCAAAATTCCGTTTCTGGGCCACAAGAAATTTAGACAGGATGGCAGGTATTTGGGTGGGAAAAAAGCTAAACATTCACAAGTCACAAATCAATAAATAGAAATATTAGGAGCATATTAATTTTACCACTGTTTAAATAATCAAGTATGCACAAGCCACCAAAAAATCACCAACATGTCTAGCCTGGCTTACTGTTGAATCAAATGTTTTTATCATGGCTCCCTTATAACCAGGGACCATCTCAAGATCAAGCTAGGTACTATGCGAGCATGTAAGATGTAATTTAACTCTCTAGTTCTGTCTTGGTATTAAACTGATTATATACCTGCACTTATTATGTTTTCCAGCAAATACCAAAAAGATCAGTATAAAAGAATTAAATAACTAGTCAGCCAGTGAGTGAAAGGGGTGATATTTGAGTCCTTGCCAAATTAATTCATCAATCCCCCCAGGTTTCTCAGATGTACTTTAGAGTATTCTTGGAAACCATTCCATCTCACCAGATCTGTGTTAACTTCAGCTGTGTATTATTCATTATTTTAAGTGTCTGTTTGCTTAATGAACAACAGCATTTTTCCTGTGAATGCTAACTGCTGAATGTGGAATTGTATGACCCATACCATAGGCTATAGAGGCTCTTTATAACTACTCTATTGATTTTTCAATAATAGATCTGCATGTCGGTTTTATAATGTTTGGACTTACATATCCATAGATCACATTATCAACTTTCATAATATCTATGTATTTAATTTAAAAGATAAATACCTGGAAAAGCTTATATTTCTGATACCTTTTGTATCAAAAAATACTTCCTTAATAAACTAAAGCTATGATAGCCTATAAATTCTCAACAAGTTACCAGAAAATGTGCCCTGAAAAGTATCTAAGATTTGCAGTTCTACTGATGTGTGCAAGTGTGTATTGCTGTGTGTGTGCATGTGTGTATGCTCACATGTATGTGAGCAATGAAAGTGATGGATTTGTTTGAGAGCAGCATTTGACAGAGTTAGAAAGATGGCAAAATAACAGATGCTGTACAAACTGTCTTCTTTCCCTATGTCATCTCCTCCCCTACCAATTCTAATAAAAGACTCATTAAAGCATCGGGGTGCTTTCTCATATTTCACCCCAGTGTAATTCAAATGCACTGCACATCATATGCATCATTACCAAACATTCTCAGGCAATAAAATGTGAGCTGCTCAAGTTGGTCTCCCTGGCAATAAAGCAACAAGGTGCAGTACTTCCCTGCATACAAATATGAATCCTAGACAATTTATGAGGACCTCATAGTTATCGTGATTTATTTTACATACCAATTAAATTGAGCCGAGAGTGGTAATCAAAAGCATGAACGCCCTGGGCAATGTTGAAAGGTGTCATTTTAAGAAGCTTTTTTGCCTTCTCTCTCCACGCCAGCACCACAGTGTTTGTACTGCTGGTTGTGCTGGAAATGAAAGCATCTAAAGAGGCATTGTAAGTAACTGAAAAACAAATAAGAAGATAATCTTAAGTTATTTTTTCATAATAGTAAAATAGAACTATCTAAATATGTGACAGTAAAAATAACGTGCATGATGAGTCATCTCCACACTCAGCACAGCTCATTCATCCATTCCCTCCAACCAAAGAATTTACAGCAAGGAACCGTAGCACATTCTCCAATCTGACTTTCCTGTACTCTAGATGTGCATTAAGGTTCTGTTTGTTTATTTGTTTATTCATTTGTTTCTTTTTATGGAACACAAGCAAAAACAGCGCTCATCACAAAACTCGTGGAGCATTCTGTAGAAGAAAATGAAGACGTGATCCAATTTGTGTACTCTTCTTCCCAGACCTGAAACAGGCAAACAAGAACCAGCAAGCCTCTGCTTGCGATGGTTCATGAGGAAATGACGATTTATTTAAATTTTGAGCAATCTAGAATGTTTAAGAGTAGATAGGCCAGGAATCAGACCTGGTATGATCCCAAGTGAAGCTAGGATTCAGGTAAAGGTGACTGATCCTGTTTCTGATGTTGTAAAGCATAATAATCCTGTTTCCTGTGCAATAAAGGCCCAATTCCCATGTGTCATGATGGGCTTTCATTTTTGTCAGAATCACAGACTCCCAAAGGTGAGTAAGTGGTCTTTGGCCAGCCTTGGACATGCCACCTTCTATCCACACAGAGGTTCTCTCTTGTTTTTTGCTCAGAAAATAATTCGTTTGTATCCAAAATTGAAAGATTTCTGTCTGACTTAAAACCAAGACAAAAATCCCTGCCACACCCAAAGGATTTTGTCAATGTACAGAGTAAGGAAAGGTGCTTCATCAGAAATACTTATATTTTTTTTCTGTCTGCTGCTTTTTAGGTAGAATCAAGTGAGGTAGACTCAGAAGACAATTCTCAGTGAACTCAGAACATTTCTGTGCATCTAAAGAAGTTGAGCGCTGGCTGCCCTTTATTCAAGATTATGTTTTCAAAGACATGAGAATAGCAAACAGCCTCAGAATGCTAAGTTAGTGTCTCCCTTTCAAACAAATGGCAGCTATGCCTGTTATCCAGAATAACAGGGGTAGTTTTCTCTGGAGCAGAAGGAGATGCATGTCCTGTGCCCGTATAAAAGGCTCAAGTTCCCTCAATCTGGGTTTCTTCTCTAAAACATTTATGTGCAGGCAAAATGTGCATTTTGTAGACTTGTAGCAAAAGTATTAATACTTACACTGCTTGCTTTCTGTGGATTATATATACTTTTATTTTTTTTAATCTGTGACACAGGCATATATATCCTCTGTCACTGTAGGATTTTTATTCAAAGTACGCTTACAGCTTTTGGTTATACTTGAGACAGTATACTTACTCTATAGCTAAGCTGAAAAGAACACAAGGGCCAGCAAGACAGCTAAATCCAGGTCAAAGTGCTTGCTTCTCTACCTGATGACCTCACTCCAGTACCCAGAAGCCACATAATGCCACGCTCATACCACAGACCGCTCACAGACCATACATATCCTTCACTCACAGAGTCTCACACAAAGAAACAAATGTGCAAACAATTGTTTTGAAAAGGGTGAGAACTCAGTCTTCAAAATCGGAAGCAGGTTAAATACTTGTAACCTCTCAAATGGATGCAATGAATCCTTCCTTTCAAGGTAATAATAGGAAGGGTTCCCCTTGCAAGGTAATGAGGGAATTATGACCTCAGAACTGGGATTAGGGCCTTATGTAAGAGGTAAAAGGGAATTTGTTTGTCTCTTTCCTCATAAGAGGACACAACTGGAAGATGGTATCTGTAATTCAAGAAGTGTCCTCCAGACACCATGTCTACCAGCAGTGAAATCATAGAACTTTACATCCCTCAGAACTATAAATAAAAATGTCTATTATTTATAAAATATTCAGAATATGTGCTTATACAAATATGCATAAATAAATTTCCACATAATTGCAAAGAAAAGGAAGCTGAAGAATAGCTAGGCACAGTCCTTTCTAGCTAACGTAATCTATTGAGTTAATTATTTCTGAATGCAGCTAGAGTTTGCTCACTCAAGAGTTGATATTAACATGAGAATGGCTTAATTTAATATATTTTCATATCTATCTTTCTGGCAAACAAATAACTCACATGATCAATTTATGTTTAATAAGATTGAGACTATTTACAGTGCCACCTACAGACATATGTTCTTAAAGGGTGTCATCCAATCTTCAGAATTACTATTTGCTCATTTTTGTGGTGTGGTGAAGATACTGAAGAACTAAATTCACTCTATGCCTTAGACATGAGACTCTGAGATTAGAAATGAAGACATTTAAATCAAATAATTGGACAGTATCTTATCCCATAGTAAATTGCTACACTGGATGATACAGGGATGACTCCAAAGAAAGACATCATGTATGATTCAGTATTCTAAAGACATTTCACAATTATTCTATTGATGAGAAGTAGGACAAAATACCTTACTTGTAGTAAAGGAGCAAACATAAAATGAGGAACTTCTTGTGTGCTTCAAGAGTTAGGCATTATTAGCAAGGAACATTTAAGTATCACCTAAAGGTGGGGCTAATCAGTTAAGTGTACCTATTGCTCTTGCAGAATACCTGAATCTTGTTTCCATCATCCATGTCCAATGGCTCACAAAGACTACAGAACCATGGAATCTGACACCCTGTTTTCACATACTTGGTCAACTGCACCCATATGCATATACCTAGTTCAGATAACCACGATACACACAATTATTTTTAATATAAAAATGAAGAATCCCCCAAAGAAAACTGCATGACAACATACACTTGTAATGACATCTCTGAGATAGAATAGGAAAATATAAACTCGAAAATATTGAGCCAACAGAAATTCAACCTACCTTTTAATTTTAAGTGGGAAAGAAAAAATACATAACAAGTGTAAATATAAGGCTAAAAACAGATGATCACTATTTCAAACTTGGGTCTTGAGTACTAGCATCAACCCTCGGATCAGAAGAATGGTGCATAGCATAGAGTATTACAGATTCAAGTTCAAAGCTAGACTCTGGCAGAGCCAGAATACAACTTGAGTCTGCAGAGCCAGATTCCTTGACAATGGGGACTTCTCATACTGTGTAGCATGCAGACGAGTCACTGGGAGATTACAGTGAAAGTAGAGATTCTCACTGTGCAAGCCAATGATTGGCCATCATTCACATAGTGCCTGATGTTGCTGCTTATACTGTCTAAGGACCACACATAAAGGAACAAGATGCTGGAAATAATTCTGTAGAGGATAGACATTATTTCATACTCTAAAGGACTAATCAGCAGTTCTTAAATTTCAGAGACTAAATATTTATTCTCATGAGAACTACAGACTCCATCAGAAGTGCACATAACACAAATTTGTGTATAAGATGCCAGAGTTTTAATAAGCTTCCCACCATGATCCATACATGATAGAGCTGAGAAACTCAGGCAATAAACCTCTGAGCCCAAGGTAATGTTGGATTAGAAAAGAACTCTCCACTTGCTTTCTTACATGGCTCTTCATTTTTGATTATTGGAAAAAGGTTTTGATATGCACCCCAGGTTATGGTGGTATATCATTTGTGTTTTAATAAATAAAGCTTGCCTGAAAATCAGAATGCAGAGCTAGCCACACTAGTCACTCATACAGGCCAGGCAGTAGTGGCACACACCTTTAATCCCAGCTACCACACTTGTTAGCCATAGAGGCCTGATGGAGGCGGTGCATGCCTTTAATATCAGCACAAGAGAGGAATGTGAGGCAGGATGACACAGGAACTCGTTCTCTTTTCAGTCTGAATATTTCATAGAGGTAAGGGCTCTCTAGGGATTGACTTTGATAAACCCTACTCATACACCAGGCAGCATGCGTGGAGCTCTTGATCTATCATAATCTTCATTGTGTAACTTATTTGAAGTTTGCTAATGAGGAGACGGACATTGCAGAACTCAATTAGCCCTGGGTCATGTGGCTAATTACAGATGGAGATGGGACTGAACTGACTGCGAGTTCTCCTTTGCTCTTTGATTATATTCATCCTTTGCATTCCATCACACTGCCACCCACATGCCAGGACCACATCAAGATTATTTCTAATGCCAGCTACATTTCTGTCCCGTGTGGCCTCACTCCCAAAAACAAATTCCCACTAGAACTTCAGTCTTCCCTTCCCTTGACTCCTTCATGTTGCTACTGAGTTTATAGGAGAACCATAGTACTTTGTCTTCCTGAATAACTCCATTCTTCTCTCTCATCCACTGCATTTCTTTCTTGTGAAAGAAAAAAAGAGAGACTGATGGAGAGAGGTGGGAGTCAGAGAAGCCTAAAGAAACAAGCAGTTCATGGAAAGGTAAGTGCATTGAGTTTTGTTAGATGTTAGAGAACAGGTCAGTTCAGGGGCGTTTCACCTGCTGCCTGATGGTCGTTTTTCTAGATATATCAAAAAAATTCTGCAAGAGTGAAGTACCAACCAGAGACTCACTCAATACATTCCTTTTGTTTATGAAAAATGTTTAAGATTACTATAGCATGTCACTATACAAAATCAATATTGTAAGATACAAAATATAAGTCATTGCACCATAACCTAAGTACCATCCAGAGACTCATTCAATACATTCCTTTTGCTTATGGAAAATGTTTAAGATTCCTATAGCATGTCACTCAAAATCAATATTGTAAGATACAAAATATAAATCATTGCACCATAACCTTATAATTAAATCCACAGAAATTCCATAATGTGGTTATAATAGAATTAGAGCAAAATATTCCTATCCTGAAAACTACATTGTCAAGTATTTTCAAGTAGATCCAGTTATCACCTTTGGTTTGGGGATATCTAAGACACAGAGTTTCATGTTGCTCTAGTTTCAATTATTGTTCTAAGATTCAAGTCTGTGGCTTACTGGATGACATTTATAGGTCTGGAAGGTTACATGCTAGAGTTTCAATAATTCAAACCTTATATCTAAATCAAGATATAGCTTGTTTTTCATTAAATTGTAGAACAGCAGAGCTCCTGGGGAACACATGAGTAAAAGGTAAAAGAAGAACCATAGAGCCATTGATTTAAAACCAAGTTACCTGAAGTGTAAAAATGTTTTTCTCACTTCTTTAATTGTAGTAAGGAAATAACACACTGTGATAAAAATAAAATTTAAAAAAATCTCTCTAGAGCATTAAGTTATAGAGTAAAATGAGCTGAACAAATTAATTATTTGTTTTTCACACTCCCAGTGAGTTTAAAAATTAGAAGAAGAAGCATTTTTAACAAAATTTTACATAACATTTTAAGAATAAAAGACAAACTCCAATGTTTTATCATTATACATACTTGTTTGTCTAAGAGGGACACACATGGGCCCCAGAAAGGGGAAATAGTTAACATCTCCTGGGTAAACAGGGAGAAGGGATATAGGGGAGGGCACAGGGAATGGAAACTTGAGGAATCAAAAAGTACAAACTGAGGAGGGACGAGGGGAAGAGCAGCAAAAGATATCTTGATAGAGGGAGCCATTATGGTGTTAGGGAGAAACCTGGTGCTAGGGTGGTGTAGGACATCCTTCTGTTGATGTGTTGCTTTTATTGGTTAATGAGTAAAGAAGCTGCTCTCGGTCAATGGCTTAACAGACCATAACCAGGCCAGAAGAGATATATCTAGAGAGAGAAGGCAGCATCAGTGAAATGCCATGTAGCCACCGCTGGGGACAAATATCTGCACAGCAGCCCATTGAAACTTTGCTGGTAGGCCACAACCTCGTGGTGATGCACAGATTAATGGAGACGGGTTAGTTTAAGATATAAGAATAGGCCAGAAATGCGTTTAAGCTATTGGCCAAACAGTATTACAAATACTGTGAGTGACAGTTATGTGGCTTGATCTGTTGGGCAGGAGGGGGCGCTGGCAGTGGAACCAGGAATTATCCCAGATGCATGATCTAGCAGGCTGAAGGAAGAAAATTGCTTCAACAGTCTCAGGTCACCAGCTCACAGCTAATTTCTACTGTGTTAAACACAGCGTGACTCCTGGCAATAAGGACAACATGGTCTAGCTACTCAGTGATGCAATCTCCTTTACCTGGAAGGGATCATTTCAATTCTGGGAACCAGAGCAACACAGGTACAAGTCCCTAGAACCAACTTCCCTTGCTAGCACAATCCCTGCCAATTATAAAGACTCCCTAAGGAAACACAACCTGGTGTCTGTGTTTAAATTCTCTGGCAACAGTTCTATTAATTACAGCAACAATTATGATTTTGTTATCATAGCTAGTTGATGTTTTCACCTTCTGTGTGAGATCAGAGTGGAAGAATATATTTTGATGTGATTAAAAACTCATGGCTTTTGTTGTAGCAATATTTTTTCCAACCTGGATGTTCTAGGCATGAACTACCACTGAGTGACAGTGCTTGTTTCTTCATTTGTTTGGAACAAGATCATGCTCCAAGGCTCAGGATAAACTCGAACTGTCTGTGTAGCCCAGGGTAACCGCAGACTTACAATCTTCCCATAGAAATTGAATTCTAGAATTAAAGACATGCACCACCACATCTGGTTCATGTTTCTTTAATAGCTACACTCTCAGACAATAGCTTCAGGAACATGCCCTATAGAAGACCATTCCTAAAAAGGAAATTCTCTGAGATTCAAAGCAGTCTCTACAGTACTGCCCTAAATATCTACATTCATTTGTAACCATTTCAGAATGCAATTATTTTTCTATTAAACTATGACATAGGACCACTCAGACCAGATAAAAGTGTTTTTTTTTCTCAAATTTTTAAGAAGACTGAATCTTGACTCCCATTTAAAGCATATGTTAGTTAGCATACCTATAACTAAAACTGAGTTTCTTCTCTGACACTTTCACATAACAAATATTTTACACTTAGTTTTGCTAAAAATGTATTTCCATTGTTGTGTTTCTTTTTTAGCTTGTTTGTTCTCTTATACTAAGAAGAAAACGCCCAAATATATACTTGATAAATTATAAGACTATTGATCCATGCTGCTGCAGGGCAATGGGGATCAAATCCAAGCAACCATCACTTGGTTGCCCTTGGCAGAGCAGGACTTGGAAATCAAGGAGCCATGTCCATGATTGCTGCAAACCCGAGTGAGATACAGTTTGTTCTATCTTCCATTTCTCCTTTCTTCCTCTTCAATTCTCTCTTCCTCCCTTCTCCTCATACTAAAACAACCAAAATTCAGACAACAGCCATATTTAAGCTGGTGTCTGCTGTTGTGTCTCAGAAGATCCCTTTTCAATGATTAAGAGTTAAGTAGTCACATGTTTAGATTTCTTGGGAGGCCTGTGAGGGATTTTCTTAATTACATTTACTGAAATAGAAAGGCCCATCCTGAATGTGGTGATTATATAATATAAGATCCCATGAAAAACTCTTGCTTTGCTTCTTTGTCTATATATCTCACTGACAGTTTACCTAAGTGTTAGACAATTCATCTCACCTATGGCTGCCNNATTATGTTGCTGCTGCTACACTTTACTGACACTGAAACCTTGGACTAAAGACCACTAGCTCTTCAGGAATTCTCTGCAACAGACCAAAGTACTGAGGCATTGGACCTCCTGCAGTGACCAACTGCTAAATCTCAGTCTCTTCAGTGTGAAAATAGCCATTATTGAAGTGTGTGTGTGTGTGTGTGTGTGTGTGTATCCTTTTTCTGTAGCCAGTTCTTAGTTTATAGTGATTTTAGGAGGTATAATCTCACACGGGATTTCTTACATCCTAGAAACAATCTTCATTCTGACTTATTTTCATACTTTTTATCAACAAATGAGAATGATATGATGAAAATATAATGAGGATCACATTTACCCGGATCCAAAGAACAATCTTCTCATATTGTAAACAAAGAGACAAATGACTCATAGATGGGGTCCTGTGCTGTTAACACTGTTTTATTTTAAGAGGCGTAAATGGAATCAAGGTAGAATTTGCAGTAGATCTTGAGTACAAAGAGGATCTGTGAACACCACCCATCTGCAGAAACTCTTACTTGATATAACCTCAGCCTCTTCAAAAGGATCATACTACAGACTACTTCTTATTTGTCCATGTTACTATAAAATAATGGAACCCAAATAATAGGCTAAACTTCATGCTACAGGTTACATCTTATTTGTCCATGTCACTGTAAAATAATGGAACCCAAATAATGCACTAAACTTCCAAGACACTGCACTAGATTTCAGAACTTACTGCTTTGTTTTTTATAATCTATTCTTTCATTTACATATAGACATATAACATTTAATTCAAAATCAGCTCCAGTAATTTCCTTCATTTCATCTCCAGTACATTGATCTTATTTTGGTGTCACAAAAATTTGACACAAAATTTTCTGCCCGTCACAATAGGAGATGATCTGAAAATGTGCAATTTTGTTTTCTCCAACATATATCCTGACAGAATCAAAGGATAGAGAGAATGTACCAAGTGTATAATTTATACTAAAGAAAAAGTCATAATATGCGGTCACTTGTATAGAACTTGATTTGGGGTCACATGTTAGAAGATCAATTACAACAATATGAGATACAAAGATCATACATAGCTGCTGGAAAAGACAACAATTGATATCTTTGATTATCTCTTCTTTAAATTATATTAAAAGTTGACTGGTAATATTAATTTCACTAAATATTATTCCAATCAATGAGATTGCTAATTATCTATTCTTTTGAGTGGATTTTCATTAATGTAGCAATTTTGACATGAGAAATATCACCATGGTCTTTTATGTAAGTACAGATATTGTACACATTGTTCATGAAATTATCAAATCCAATTTTAAGAATTAAATGCTTATGAAAACATTAAATCATTAATGATTAAGTTTTAAGAAAGTACTAGTGTTCTATAAATACTTATTTATAAAATTATCTTATCACAAAGAACTACTACTCATGGACTTTAGACAAAAAGCACTCAGACATAATATCAAGAGGGAGATAAGAGGGAGGAAAAATGGAAGGGATGGGAGGGAAGGAGAAAGGGAGGGATGGAGAGGGAAATAGAGAGAGACAAAGAGACAGATTTATCTATAATTTGAAGGCAGAAGAACAAGAATCACATGCCTGAGCTGTATAATGAAACTTTTTCTAAAGAAAGAAAGGAAAAAGAAGGAAGAAAAAGAAAAGAATAATGAGTATGAAGTGACTGTCTTAGTTAGAGTTTCTATTGCTGTAACAAAACACCATGCTTAAAAAGCAAGTTGAGAAGAAAAGGGTTTATTTGACTTAGACTTCCGTATTGTTGTTTAGCATCAAAGGAAGTCAGGACAGGAACTCAAACAGGGCAAGTACCTAGAGGCAGGAGCTGATGCAGAGGCCAGTGAGGTGTGCTGCTTACTGCCTTACTCCAGCTGACTCTTTTAGAGAACTCAGGACCCAGAGACAGCACTGCTCACAATGACCTGGCCTCCTCCCGTCAGTCACTAATTAAGAAAATGCCTCACAGCTGAATTGTAGGGAGGCGTTTTCTCTAGGTTCCTTCCTTTCAGGTAGCTCTAGCTTGTGTGTCAAATCACTAACAAGCAAAGTGGCTTTTCTTACAAAATATATTTCAAATTTTAAACTTGCATGTATACATAACTAAAATAGTAAAAGTAATGGCTCAAATATATAAAAAATTGTCAGTAAAATTAAACAAAAGGCTAAAAAGAAAGAAAAAGAAAAAGGTAAAAAAAATTAAAAATTACACTGTGAATATAGCCAAACTATGTTTCTCATAAAAATAGAAAGAAAAGGGGGAAAGAGAAGCACTTATGGTGAATTCATTAAATTCTTTACTGAGCAGTGTGTGAATGACTGATCTAGGGTAGGATCAGAGTGGAGTTGAAGCTGAAGAAATTCTGTGACGATTTTCTTCTGTCTTTTGAGAACTCTGAGAGCAGTTCACCTGAATTAATTGAATGAAGCATACATTTTAGAAGAAAAGAAGTAATTCCTGCTAGCATTCAAGGGATAAAGTAAGCCTAGACCAAAACCTCCAGAGAACCAATTATTGGTTTCTAGATTTAAACATTCTGTGTGAAACATTTTCATCAAAGAACCTAAATGTCAACATTGAAAATGACTTTTTCCTCCTGTTATTGTTCAAATTCAGTACCTTGCCTGACCCAGTCTCCATGGTGAAGTGTGTGCTGTAATACGTGACAACATTTGTGACATCCAGAGAGCAGCTCTGGCCAGTCAATGGTCATTGTGGCTTCTTCATCTTCACATGCATTAGCAGGCCGTTCAAAAAGGGAAATCGTGGCTGCAGTGAAAGCAATCCCTTGAACCTTGAATCATTGAAAGAGAAACAAACATAAGCGATGTAAGAGCTATTCAATGGTTCT
This sequence comes from Bramus lutescens, assembly GCA_001685075.1. NCBI lineage: Eukaryota > Metazoa > Chordata > Mammalia > Rodentia > Cricetidae > Bramus > Bramus lutescens. Next base: position 121,956 of record LOEQ01002666.1, on the reverse strand, counting down.
ATGTACTTTAAGATTAACACGGAGTGGGATCATCAGTTAGAATGATTCTTATCCAATATTACTTAAAGCCTATAAGCTGTGACAGAAGAACCATTACACACTTGGTAAAGTGGTTTTCTAAGCTTTTCATTTCAAAAAGGACTTGACATTGAAAAGAGTACGAATGGAAACTTTCACAATCATGAAAGAGAATTGATCATTCAAACCTCTTCAGTGTCACTGAGTAAGTCATGATATCTCTCATCTAAACTGCACTTTGATAGGAGAAGGAATGACTGTATCCATTGTCACAGGCTCATGCCTCTATTCCTCTGCTATGTGATACTAAAAATTAACACACTCTTGGCTGCATAATAATGAACATCCTCCAAATCAAAGCAATTACCTTATAATGTCCATAGGAAGTTAGTTCAGACATTTAATAGTCAATATTTACTTATATGGAGAACCAGTGGATTAATTATTTTATAACATCAATTCTGTAAGTTTTTTAAACTAGAAAAATATGGCTACAAACAGACCAGAAGATCATATAAGGATCTGTATTTTATCATTAAAAGGTGGAATTGTAGCATCACCTCATCTCTCACATGTCTGAAGGCTATAGCCTCATAATTTGTAACACAGAAAGTCACACTCAAGGTGCTTTAATTACTACTTTTCACTACAACTCGAGGATTAAAAAAAATCATATTGTGTGTTCTTATCTTTCTTTTTCTAACTCACCTTTCCAGTTATATCCCCAAAAGAAAGGATGGATTCTTTTGGATCAAGAGGATCATACCAATAATCCATGCAGATGGGAGTTCCTTTCAAGCCTTGGAGTTTGTATTGACAAGAAAATTCTTCTTTAGACAGTAGATCATAGAAACAAATCTCTTTGCTTGTAAAGGCCACTGCTATCTATAATGCCCAAGTTAAAAAAAATCAAAGGATATTTATGGTAGATTTAGTGAAATTAATATACAAAACAGGCATGCAAATCTAATTTCTGAGTGAGATATAGTTCCCTGAGTGTCATTACAATGTTATGGAAGTATGCATAGGACAAAGGTATTCAATTCCATCATTGGACTTTAGCCAAAAATCAAACCAAAACAGAATACTTTAATCATCATGAAAGGCATCCAGGCACCCTTTTTGCTTATATCAGCCATACATCCACCAGCATCCTCCATCCCTAAGAATGACAACTATTAATCACATTCAAAATGAAAAAGAGAAAAATATATGAGTCATTCATTATCTGTGATGTTATTTTAAGACATTCAAGATAAGGGCTTTGGAAAGCAAATACTTTTGCTCACATTACCTCCAGGTTTGATGAGAGTCACCAAAGATGAATGTGGCTCTCTGTTGCTGCTAGTATTGCACTTGGTATTGACCAGAGGCTCTCCCCCAAAATTTTCTCATCTTTATCATAAGTAGCAAGTGTATTTATAAAGATTCTGTACCTTGTTAACATTTTCCAGAGAAACCAAACTTGTCACCCAGAGGTGTTTGAGTTTGCTAGCATCTGAAGTGACAGGAAGTGCTTCTTGCAACTTCAAGTTCTCTCCCCAGACTCCTAGTAAGCCTTCCTTGCTGATAGTCAAATAACGACTTGACGTTTTTAAGAAAACGACTTTCTGAATGGTGTCCTTGTGTTTTCCTGGGAGAAATTCAAGGTCCTTCCATTGAGGAACCACTGTTGCCTTTGCTCGTTCATCTCTCTCATAAAGGGATAGCAGTATAAATGAAGTCAGCTTGTCCCAGTCAATGAAGCCATCCTGGGCCACATCCACTCTGTCAAAAAGTTCTCCAAATTCTTGCTTGGTGCCCCAGCCCAAAGTCTCTGGCATCTTCTGTATGAATTCTTCCCTGGGCATACATATGGTTTGTCTTGGATCTTGGGACTATAGATGGGAACAGAAAAGTAAGGCAACAGAAACATCATCATACAGAAAAGAGCATTGCGCTGTATCAAGGTTGAATTTCCTCAGCAATTCCTGAAGCTTGGGAAGAAAAGCATCTTCTGTTTGAGAGTGGTACTATGATTACATGGATTTTGGCAGGAGAGACAAATAATTTATGGTACTAGAAACTGCATCCTCAATTACAGTGTTGAGGCAGGAGAGTTAGAGGATATATATTGATAGAAGTAGGAATTGCAGAGATGTGAGACATTAACCATAAAGCTAGAAAAGGCAAGGAATCAATTCAGAAGGGAAAGCAATTCTGGTAACAGATTTGCTAGCCCAGTAAATCTCATTTCAGACTTTCGACCACCAAACTGTAAGTCAATAAAGGCATATGTATGCAACTAAGTTTGTGGTGATCTTTTATAGAAGCAACAGAAGGCAAATATAGTGGCTTATAGAGGAATGGATGTAAGGTTTGATAGAGCCAGAAAAACTACAATATAATGAAATTTTAATTCAAGGATAAGAAATATACTCTGCAACATACTATTATAAAAGACACTGTAATAATACTTATATTCCCTAAATTATGTACAAATGCTAAGCTACCAGATACTATAGCATGACTCCCATAGGAAACACAAGGTTGTGTTTCTTCAAATCTCTAACCACTCCATTCTCATAAGGTGCTAATGACATCATTCTATTTGGTGTGTTTTTCTACTGAAAGACACCTTATTTAATGTCATTGCTATTTATTTGTAACTGAATTCATAAGCAACAGCATTGTAATTCATTATGTATTTTTTGGCATTTCCCAGTCTTATTGAGCTTGGTATCATCAGCAACACCTCACAAAAGTACTCAGGGACTATTTTAAACAGCAAATCATCAGGTGGGAGATGTGAAAATATGACTCTAAGGAGACTGGGAAGACAGCATTTCCTTGTATTACAGCAGAAGAGCTAGAAGAAGGCAGCAGAATGTCAATCTTGTTTGACTTTGTAAGACTAGAAGTTTTACATTTTAACTATTCTCTACATGCTTCAGATCAGGAAAATTCTGTGAGTAGTTATTTGTTGTTTACAAAGAAATTTGGGGTGGAAGGCAAATCCACCGTCTACCTGTATTTCAAGTAAGAACAGAGCTTAATATCAATAGTGGGATTTGTGATGAAGGAATCGACTTTCCATATTAGGGAGCCAAAGAGTGAAGATACACCTAGAATCACGTGGTATCAAGGAATAAAATGGCTCAAACAAATGGATGTTTTGTTTGCTAAGCATCGGTGCCATTTGTCCTTGCCATTGCCCTCCCTGATGAATGGGCATTTCTGGGTCCATCCATATGAAGGAATTATCAGCACATTACTTCACTGCTTAGTTTTAACTTATCCATTTGTAAGATGGGTGTGTCAGCATCAGTCATGGCAGTATTGTTATAAAGATAATCTCCAGTATTGGATAATAGATTGGGGTAGTCAGTTGGCTGGTGGAGATTTGTTTAGTTACTTAACTAACTAAATCAGTTTTCTGAAAAAATAATTACATTAAATGTTTTAACAATCTTATCTTCACTAATTTATTTTTAGTCTGGAAAGTTTAGATAGATGAACTATTTTAAGGGTCATATTTTTAGTATAAACAAAGATATGTTGATCCAAGTATAATCAATCCATTAGAAACAAAGTTGAAAATTGTTTTTAAAAATTAAGTCAATTGTGATCTTTATTGTAAGACATTACAGCCATGGTTCTCATCCTGTGATGGATCACAACCCTTTGGCAAATCCATCTCCAAAATTGTTTACATTACAATTCAAATCAGTAGCAAAACTACAGTTATGGAATAGCAACAAAAATAATTTTATGGTTGGAATCACTGCAACACAAGGAACTGTATTAAAGGATTCAGCATGAGAGAGTTTAAGAAACACTGTGCTGCAGAATAGCATGCACTGCCTGATCATATTCTAGCTCATCGATAAAACACCATTTTAACCCAGACCTTCAATATGTTTTCTACAAACCAGTAACTGTGCTATATTGCTAAGAACAGGAAACCTGATAAATGCAGAGACAATTTTATTCTGTGTATTTAAAATTATAGAATTACTAATCTAGCATAAAATAGCAGTTACATTCCCTGCAGTAATATAAACAGCTGCATGACAATGTTCTGCATTTTTGATAATGCCAACATGCACTCAGAGAAGAGATGAGAATTACTCCAGTTTATAAACCTGATAAAAAGGCACAGAGATACATATGATATCCATAATTGTTCCATTAATCATGATTCATACGTGGTTTACCCATTTGGTTTAAGTTTAAAGATAAAATCATTTTTGCACATGTTTGTTTAAAATGTCTGTGTCAGCCATTCCTAATATTAGCTCCATAAAACTTATATTTTGTGGCTTAAAGAATTCCCCGATTAAAGGACTAAGGAAGACTACCCTACCCCATTAAGCAGACCCTGTAAGCAACAAGTTCCACGTTTCCCCCAAACCCTCCTATCCCAAGACTTCAGAAGACCTCTGAAGCACAGGCTGTGACTGCGCAGAGTGGACCAAGAGGTGCGAGGTCACCCACCCAGTGGGGAAGTCCACTCTCTAGGCCCTTGGTACTGGGGCAAATCCCTGGGCCCGTCTTCCATCTGCCACAGCTTCTCTACCCAGCCATCAGGCAAGCTCCCTGCAGGTAGGCTGCCCAAACACTTGTACCCCATCAATTGGACCCTATAAGCTGCAAGTCCCACTCCACCCCCAAACCCTCCTATCCTCCAAGACCTCAAAGGAACTCTGAAGCACAGGCTGCAACTGCACAGAGTGGAGCAAGATAGTAGTCCAATAGAGTGGAGGGAGAAAACGCCAAGATGTTCTGAGTAATTGGGAGCGTTGGGATCGCAGGAGAGGGTAGAGGGCAAAAGGGAAGAAAGAGATGAGAGTGGAGAAAAATGTATAGCTCACTAAAAACAATTTTAAAATGTTCTAGAAACAGAATTCCTGAGACAAATGATTTATACATTATTTTTGATAGAAATTCATAAATTTTATTACTTGACATTTCATACTTGTGTACGTTTAGTTTTTATGAAGTTGAGAATCCCCCCTACCAAATGCTCCCTTCCTCCTCACCCCTTTTCCCTCCCAATATCCTGTGCTATGCTTTTTTTTTAAATCAAACAATCCCATTAAAAATTGGGGTGGAGATTTTTTTATTTATAGTGTGTGTTTTTCTTTTTCATTTTTTAAAAAGAAAGCAAACTATCTTTTCCTTTTTTCATTTTGCATACCAATCCCAGTTCCCACTCCTTTCCTTCCTCCCATTCCCTCCACCCTTC
>LOEQ01002666.1:89338-103195 GCA_001685075.1 Bramus lutescens | reverse complement strand
AGATAGATAGATAGATAGATAGATAGATAGATAGATGATATATAGATAGAAAATACATATATAGATATTATCTTACAAAAACATTTTGCCAACTTACAATCTTAGCAATTATATCTGTTTTCTAGAGTTTTGTTAACAGTGAATATTCATCACTGTAATCTTTGAAAATTTGTTGTTTGAAATCAACTCTTCTATCCTGATTATAGTTTTAAACCAGGTTCCCAATGATTTTTAATTTCCTCTGGCTTGATTAGCAACTATTTATGTGATGTGCTACCTTAAAGAGTACTACTTATTATATGTAAAATAAAGCTACATGCAGTATCTACATGGACATATGTGTATAGAAACACATAAGAAATGCTCAGATTTAAGACTCATTATTGGGAACAAAGAATAATTATCAGAATTAAGAATAGTCAGTGGCAGCAAGGCAGTTGACAGTGTTCCAAGATAATGGGAGTGATGTTGTGGCTCTGTTTTTTTCTTCTAACATTTTGCTTTTATTTTTGAGATCATAATTTAATAACACTTTCTCACTTTCATTTACTCCATTCAGACCCTCCCAAATATCCCCCTTGTTCTCTTCCAAATTTATGACCTTTTTAAAAAATTATTTTTTACATATATATATTTTTAAAGAACCAGGTCAATCTATAAAATGTTAATTGTATACTTATTTTTGGAGCTCATTCTTTTGCCTTTTTTTAGCTTTTGTATGTATGCATGATTCTAGGAGTGAGTGCAAGCATGCCTATGCCATCTCATGTCTGTGATGATCAGAGGATAACCTTGACTAATCAGTCCTATGTCCACCTTGCTTGACAGAATCCCCTTTCACTGCTGTGTACTCCAGGCCAGCTAGCTTACGAGCTTCCAGGGACTCCTTCCTGTCTGCCTCCCATCTCACCACAGGAACACTGGGGCCACCTATAGGTGGAACCACATCTATCTTTAAACTCTTTTTTTTTTGCTAGTTTTTACTCCTCGCTGATTTCTAGAATATTCTCCCACATCTTGATTTCCTTTAAAATACCATTAATTTCTAGAATATTCTCCCACATCTTTCCTTTAAAATACCATTGTTTTGCTTCCAGCATCTGTAAGTATTTCCACGCAGCCCATTCTTAAACACACTGCCTTCCATCCAGGTATTCAATCTTATCTTCACCAACTGTCTCCCCACCCTTACTGAGATCTCCTCACACTAACCAAAGATTTCTTGACTCTGAGTCATTTTTATACAAGTCATAGTATTTCCCTAATAAGAACATCTGTGTTAATAATGATCAAAAGAGCCTCCTCTGATCCCCTACCTACAATCTCCCAGTCTTATACCCATCTCTGCAGCAAAAACACCTGCTGTGTCTCCCTTTCCTCAATGACCCCTATCCCCAAGAAATTACAAAAACCTTTTCCTCCAACCTTACCTCGCCTAACTCAGCCCACTATGCCAGCCTCTGGCACCAGCAAACTCATCCCAGTATGCCAGCCTCCAGCACCAGCAAACATTCCCTGTGAATACACCAGCTGAGCAAATCAGGAAAATAGGTAAAACACAACCATCACACTCTAGCTTCCTACTGACTAACTCTTATATTAATTTAACCCATTTCTATTAATCTGTGTATTGCCATGTGGCAATGGCTTACCAGCTAAAATTCCCAGCGTCTGTCTCCAGGAGCTCCATGGCATCTCTCTGATTCTGCCCTTCTTCTCCCAGCATACAGCCTAATTTTCCCGTCTAGTTCTGATCTTCCTTGCCATAGGCTCAAAGCAGGTCTTTATTAATTAACCAACAAATGCAGCACATAGACGGAAGAACCTCCCACATATAAGCCCTGGTGACAGGGAGTTATTCCACAAAATATAAAAAGAAGGGAGATTACCTAATTAATAATATTGATATGAGGCCACAGTTATAATGATACCAAAACCACATAAAGACTCAATAAGAAGGAGATCTATAGACCATTTTTCCTTATGAACATAGATACAAAAGTGCTCATTAAAATACTTGCAAACCAAGTTCAAGAACGTATCAAAATGGTCATTCACCAAGATCAAGTAGGCTTCACCCCAGATATTCAGGATAGTTCAATATTCAAAAATCAATAAGTGTAATTTGCCTTATAAATAAACTAAAGAAAAAACATACATGATAATCTCTTTAAATGAAGAATAGGCATTTGACACAATCTAATACCACGTGTTATAAGTCCAGGAGAGAGAAAGGATAAAAGAGACATACACAAATTTTATAAATGCAATTTTTACCAAACCCATAGCCAATATCAAATTAAATGAAGAGAAACTCAAGTAATTCCTCTTAAAACAGGAAAAAGACATGTGGTGCATTCTCTCCACATCTATTCAATATACTACTTGAAGTTTTAGCTACAGCAATAAGACAACTAATGATCAAGGGGATACAAATTAGAAAGGAGAAAGTCAAATCATCGTTATTTGCACATGATATGATAGTTTACATAAGTGACTGTTAAAATTCTACTAGGGAACTGCTATGGCTGACAAACAATTTCAGCCAAGTGGCTGGAGACAAGATTAGTTAAAAAACATCAGTAACCCTCCTATATATTAATGACAAATGGACTGAGAAAAAAAAATCAGGAAACCAACACATCTCCCAGTAGCCTCAAATAATATAAAATATCTTAGGGTAACTCTAACCAAGCAATTAAAAGATTTGCATGATAAAAGAACTTTAAGTCTTTGAAGTAAAAAATTAAAGAAGATATCAGAAGATTGGAAAGATTTCCCATCCTCATTGATTGGTAGGATTAACAGAGTAAAATGGGCATCTTATCTAAAGTAATCTATAGAGTCAATGCAATCGCCATCAAAATTCTTATAGTAGAACAGAGGAAAGTATTTTCTGTCTCTCTGGAGCCCTGACTCAATGTGGTCCATGGTATTTAATGCATGGAATTTCACTGAATTCTCCAGTAGTTTAGAGAACCACGAGAATCTCTTTAGATACGTAAATGTTGAAAGAAGTAAGGGGAATCAAGGTAACAAGAAAACATGAGGAAGGATGGCACAATCTATACTACCCAATAGGACTTTCCAAGGTGATAACATGTTCTGTATTTCATGAAGGTCAATATGGTACTCACTAGCCATGTAGGGATACTGAGTGCTTGAAATATTATTAGTATTTGTATGGAAATGACATTTTAATTCCATTAATGTTTCATTTTATTTAGTGAATATAGTCACACCTAACTTGTATCAGCTAGGCAATGAAGAACTTGAAGGAAAGCTAGAGTAACATTCTGATGTTGTTTGTGAAAACAATTATGGAACTATGTCTGCACACATGACAATTGCAAGAATCAAGGAAAATAGCAACCTTGATAATTCTGAGCAGAGAACATCACGCCGTGTAAAATCGTCGTGGTTAGAGCCACATCACTGACTGAGGACAATGAAGGTCCCTTTTTCTGCATAATAGAGTTACAGTCTAGGACTTTTTTGATACAATGAACAGGGGGAAAGCTTTCAGGATTTGATCCTGAGTAAGTATGAGATGGAGGTTTGGGAATTCAGTAGTAACTAAGATTTCCTATTTTTAGCTATTACTGAGTGGGTAGTGCCTTGTATCATTATGGGCATACTATCTCTGGGAACACATAACGAATGCAGCATCAAAATTATTTGATATTAAACTCAGGTTACCATTCTTTATAAATTTTCTTTATTTCTGTAATTTAAATATAAGAAAATTTGTCAGTGTGGTGATCTGGTTGAGTTGCACAACAAATGGAAGTGAGGGGCATTGTCTCCTTACTCACTCCTAGCTAACAAGCTTCTTCATGGCTTGCCTTCTTGACTCCAGTCTGACCAGAGAGCAAGGTTAAAACACTAGTTCACCAAAAAAACACACTTTATTACCTCCCCTGTTCTAGACTCATTTCCCTAAGTCTCTATTACAGAAACACAGGGAAAAATGGAAAGGATGCATCCTTGCGAGAGCTCCTCACCCAGCTGTGTACAAAGGCCGTATCATTCATAAAATACACATTTTTTTCATTGAGATCGGTGCATGTCTTTATTTCCCCGACTCTTTGGTGATGACACTATTTACTAACATTGCCCATAATTCTTAACAAGTCAGACAAAATCGTCAAAGAATTCCTCTGCTAATTGCAATTGCAATTGCCAGCTGTAGGAGTGTTGGGTTTGTTTAAACATCATTACCTAGGTGCTGAGGAGCAGGACCTTCAGAGCTGGCCTGGTTTCCTGCTTCCGTCAAAAATAAGTGTTGGAGTCCACTAAGGGAGCTGGGGGAGAAAGTGTCTGGCTTGCTGCTTTTGTTCAGCAGGTGCTAATTGATTGTGGCTACTGAATGAACTTTGAGCCACATAATAAAGTTACAGATTAAGCTTTGCCCATTTACCTCTCACAAGTCCACTGAGATGCCTTTAGAAAAGAAAAACTAATAAAAAGTGTTATGGGTTATTCTTCTCTCTTTTTTTTTCATCAAGTTTTTCCCTGCAGTGATTTCATCGTAGGAGATTTTTATTTGCTGATTTTGCATTGACTTCAAGTTAGGAGGGCACAGAGCCTACACAATCTCAACTTAATGGGCTTGCTTTGAGTGAAGGCTTTAACTTATTTAAATTGAATTCTCTATAGCGCCATCTCAAAAGAAACTTGTCTTGGGCTTGTGGATCCTCAAGACTCACTGGCAAGCCAGCATAGCATCAGGGCAATAAGAAACTGTTAATGACTAAGGGGTGATAGCCAAAGTTGTCCCTTGGCAACCATATACATACATACATACCTGCACACACGTTTGCCCCTGCAGACACATACATACATACACATATGCAAAACAAAGGAAAATAAGATTAAAAATTTTGCAGGGCATGCATGGGCAAATGATAGAATACAATAGGTAGGGTAGAACCAAGCCAGAACTTGAGCCAAGGGATGAAGTAAACGTGGCTGCTGAGAGAAGGAATTCAGAACTCAGACCAGGGAGCCAAGTGTGCTGGATAAACTGAGGCACTAAACCAAACAAATAATGGAGCAGCCACGAGCAGAGAGAGAAGTGCCTGACACATCAAGGCACATGATAGAGAATGGGAGGAAAGAAGTGGTTGGACACCTTTTAGGGGCTCTTCAAAGAAAATCTCATTTCCCTTGGCCCGTAATCTCCACCTCTCACCATTCCTCTAGAACGAGCAGCCACAGCCACTCCTTCTCATGCAATGGCTGACACTTGAAATTCTAAAGAAAATGTAAAATATGGTTGCTATCAGAATAATATAAGAATCTAGACACTGTGTCATTCCTCTAAGCTTTCTAAGCTCTGCAGGAAAGTTGGAATGATGGCATTTCACAGTTCTATGAATAATCACTGCTCCACTCCCTTCCAGCTGATGCGTGTCCCTTTGACACCATCACTTGAAAGAAAATGAAACGCGAAGTTCCCTTGTAGTCACTCTAGCCCTTCAACTTCTTTATTCCAAGAAGGATCAAGACATCAATTAAAACCCTTTGTCTGCAAATAGAAATGTGAAATAAGAGGAAATGATGCCTTTGTCCCCTCTGTGAAGATTCACCTGGGTAACTCTTGCTTTGTATCACAAATGAGAAGAATACAGGAAAATTATGGCATGTCATTCAGAAACATAACTTTCTTTAAGAAACCTAAGTTAGAGTTAAGACAATGTTAGACGTTTTGTGGCTCAACCTCTACTAGTCAAATGTGCGACAGCTCGTGTTCACTGAGAACTTTTCCTGCGAGGCAAGCACTGGTATTAGTAATTATACCCCACTTTCTTATAACAAAACTCCTATTTATCCATGTTAGAAATAAAGGAAAATGAGACTCAGAGATGCTGGTTTTCATAATAACATTGTAAGTGGCAAAACTGCCCAGCAGGTTTGATTTCTGATTCTCAGACACTGTGATAATTTTAACTCAACTGTATCAATGTATAATGGGTGTAATGACTCACTTTGTTCCTGAATGTTACTACAACTAAATAATAATATGGTATAGGATATTTCATGTAGAGATTGATGTAAAATGTGTAATGTCCATTCATACAGCCTTAATATACACTCTGTGTGTGTGTGTGTGTGTGTGTGTGTGTGTGTTTTCAGTTGCCCGTGCACCTGTGTGCCCTTGCATGTGGAGGCCAGAGCTCCAATGTTTTCCTCAACAGTATTCCACCTTGCTTCTTAAGAAAGGGTATATCACTGAACCTGAAACACTTATTCAACTAGAACAGCTGGTCCGGGAGCCCTGTTTCCACTTCCCCAGCGCTGGTGTTAATGCTGCGCTTTGCTGTCTGTGCCCAGCAGTTATCCAGTTGCTAGGGATCAAACTCATGTCCTCAGGCTTATGAGTTTCCCCAGAACTGCACTGCCAATTTAAAGACCACACGCTATACTTTCTTTCTGTTTCATTTTTAAAGGTTTATTTACACACACACACACACACACACACACACACGCACACACGCACACATATATGGGTGCCATATACCACAGTACACATGTGGAAGTCAGAGGACAACATTGTGGAATTGGTTCTCTCTGTCTGCTTTCCATGAGTTTCTGGGATTAAGTTCAGATCTGCCAGAGTTTCCAGGCAAGTGCTTGTTAAATCATCTTTCTGGCTCTGATTTTGTTTTAGAGACAGGCCTTCACTCTGTTGTCAAGCCTGCACTGAGCTGGAGGAGCTCTTATGTAAACTTCTCCAGTACCAGGATAAATGGAGGCTTTTTAGTTTGTTTGTTTGTTTGAGACAAGGTTTCTCTGTGTAACAGCCTTAGCTGCCCTGGAACTAGCTGTTGTAGGCCAGGCTGGCCTCGAACTCACAGAGATCCTCCTGATTCTGCCTCCCACGTGCTGGGATTAAAGGAATGCGCCACCGCCGCCCGGCGGAGGCTGGTTCTTATTGCGATATTTTCCATCTAGTGCTGGTGACCCACCCGAGGTCCTTAAATATGTAATGTAAATGCTCTCCTCCACAGAGTATGCCTCCAGTCTCTGTTTTCACTTAAACACTGCCTATTTTTCAGGAGCTGGATCTTAGCCAATGCCTAATAGCTCTACAGTCTCAAATCAGCAGTCCTTACAAAAAACGAACAAACGAACAAAACGTAAGACAAGATAGATTAATTTTGTCCCAGAGCCTGACGTTTCTGAGACTAAGTGTTCCATAAATGGACCTCGTGCGCCACTCTTTAGGGTACTGTGCTGCAGCTCTGTCGGGGGGTCAGAGGTGAGATGGGTTCCTGCGAAGCCTCACTGCATTGGCCCTTCTCTGTGCCTGATATTAGCTTTGCTTGTGTACCTGCCATCGGGTGTGGTTCCATCCTGTCTGCTGAGTGTGTGAAAGATGAACTTCTTGTCTTTTCCTGCACATTTGAAAAGGAAAACTATCATAGATTTCCAAGTCTTGAAGGAGCTTGGAACTGCATGTTCTTTCCCTTTCGGGTCCATTCACTCACCCTTGTTTCTTCATCTTGAAATTTCAAAATAAATGGTCAGCCTTTTGAAGATTCAATGTCACACGAGCAATCGCTCCAACTTCCCTTGGAGGTTGAAGAGTGGTTTGGGTTCACCCAAGACTGATGTGTTTCAAATGATGCCCAGCCCCAACATCAGGAGCACTTTCTCAGACACATCTACTTTCTAACACCTTATCTCTCAGACTGCAGCATTCCAATCCTTTGTGTTCTCAGCATCAAAACAAAACTGCCACATTTCTGTTCATTCTGGAGCCAAAGCTGTCATAATCCACTGTTATATTTTCTTGATTGTCCTCATGCTGTCAAAATGTTTGCAGTGACTATCAAAACATGCCAAATTTATCTGGGGCAGTGGGCATGAGGCACATTGAAATCTTTCAAACAAATGGATTAGATGAATAGCAAATACACAAAGATTAAAAGAATGAAATGTGGAATGTTCAGTGTTACTAAATATGATAGATTTTGTTACACAGAAATAATTGGTATTTATATAGGTAAAATCTGAATTGTTATACAAAGCAGTACCAAGCAGATTTTCCACAGCAAATGTTTTTTTTAAATTCATTTTATTTTTAATTCTCTCTCTCTCTCTCTCTCTCTCTCTCTCTCTCTCTCTGTCGTGTGTGTGTGTGGGGGTGGGGGTGGGTGTGTGGGTGTGTGTGTATGCCCACGGAGGCCAGAGGCATCAATCCTTCTGGAGCTAGAGTCACAGTAGGATATGAGCTGCCTGACATGGACCTGAACTCAGGTCCTCTGATAGAACTTTACAAAGCACTCTTGACTATTAAGCCATCTCTCCAGCTACGACATCTGGATATCACTTTGTGATAGGTAAAGGTTAAAATAAGTGCCAATTATAGTTCAGTATAATTGCTAGATTTCATGTTTTATTAGCTTTAAGATTGAATTCCAAAACATTATATGTCTGCTTCCAATTAATACAGACATTTCAAGCACCCCCAGAAGAGCTCATGGAGGCCTGAGGTCACATGGCAGCAAGCGTAATGAAGCAGAAAGTATACAAGTTTATGTATGTCTAAATTCCATAGCACTGAATGACAGCATTCCTACCTGCATTGGAAACTTAAATTTCACTTTGAAGTATGCTATTCATTATATATAGTTTCAGAAGTCAAAATTAATTAGCTAAGATAAGGAGGGGGAAATTATTCAGTTGTGGTTGTCATATGTTTTATTTTCTACATAGAATGAGAACAAAATCCTTACTTTGCTTTGACTGGCATCATCCAGAAGAGAACAAGAGGCCTGGAAAGTGGGTCCCTTGTCATAGATTTGCAGACCAACACAGTGCCCATATCGGGTTTGAAAGGGATTGTGTCACTCAGAGGGTGGCAGAAAAGAATCTTTACAAACTGGACAAATGTATTTGCATTTTCCTCATTCTATTTTCTTAATGATTGCAAGGGCAGTTATTTCCCAGGGGATTAATTTAATCATCTGACTTTCCCTATTCATATGCATAAGCTTTACTTTCTGGAAAAACATATTAATTTCTAAGAAAAATGTGCAATGATACATTGTACCCTTTGATAGTGATGATATTTTTGTGTAAATTTGAATTTATTGTTAGTTTTTGTCCCAGAGAACTGAAAGATAATGCTGCAAGCACTTGATGCTAAGCCTGAGCGCCTGACCATTCTCAAGTCCCTGCTTTAAATATTAAAGATATTGAAATGTGTGTGTGTATATGTGTGTGCGTGTATACAGATAAACATGCATGCATGCAAATGTGTGGAATCTGTAAATCAGTCTCAAGCATCATTCTTCATTTACGATGTATTTTGAGATGGGGCTCTCACTGGAAATGACTGACTCACCAAACTATGCAGGATGAGTGGCCAGCAAGACCCAGAGAACTCCTTGCTTCCACTTCCCCAGCACTGAGATTATGCATGAGCACCTGTACATCTGGCTTGTCACATAGGTGCTAGGTATCAAATTTGGGTCTTTATACGTTACTAATACTGCTAACTCAGCTCTCTCTCAGACACGCTATTCCACTATTTTCAACCAAAAGTGTGTGTTTCATAGTATTGTCCCTGTGGACAACCCACATCCTCTGGTCAGTCAGATAAACACTTACCTCAAAGACCTGTTGCATCTTCACAAAATCCTCCACACGGAGCTGGTTTTCAAGGAGGCTGTGGTCTTCACTCATAGTAATGTCCTCTGTCTTCTCAAGGCATGTTGGCTCCAGCTGTGGCCCCACATTTAACTCAAGTGCGGTGTCAGGGTGACTCCTACTAACTTCACCCTTTCTCAGCATCCTGAAACTCTGCGTTTGTTTCTTTTGTTGCTGTTGGTTCCTTCAATAGGCTCCTTGGGAAAGGATTTAAAATGAAAGTTTATGAAGCAAAATATTGGAACAAAAACATTTTTCCCCTCACCCGGTGGTGTGCGTGCCCCTGAAAGGCCACCTTCCCAGCTAATGTAGAGTTGCTTGTTTGCTCTATCCTGGTGCTTTTGTGTGTTTCCTGGAAACCAATATCAAGCCAACTGACTTTCCCTTTCCCTCCCTGCGCTGACTTGAAGGCTTTAATGTTTAAAGTCATCTTTAAGTTATGTTTTAGAAGAATAACTCACCTTACTCTTTTTAAGTTAAGGTACACCCTCTAATATTTAAAGACAACTTTGAAAAATATATTTTCTGTGAAGCCTGTCTAAACAATTAGCCAAAAGAGAGAGTCTGACATTAAAGAACTTTATACTTTCCACTCACAAAATGTCTTATTTTTATTTAATAAAGGTCTGCCCCTTATAGTCACTTTGTCATAATCTTTATGTACACATTGTAAGGATAGCTCAGAAAAGGTTTCAACTCATTAAAACTGTAAAAGGAAGGGAAACAAATATCATGCAGTGATAGTTTTACACCATTGCTATATCTGTACCACCCCCAGGTCAGCTAATAGACATGGAAAGGAGAAAAGTGGAGAGGAGGAAGTAACTGGTGGTTGTTTCATGGTGTTCTGTTTTTGTTTGGTGTTTTTGGTGTTGTTTGTAACTTTTTTTGGAGGGGGGTAGTTGTCATGTTCCATTTTCCAGAAACTACACTTGGAAATTTCCATTCCTTCCTTTACTTGGACTCCAAACAACTTTATGAAGCATGTACTATCATTGTTCCCATCTTGTGAGCAATGCAACAGTGTTGCGAAGTCAGATGTGGACCACAGCAGAGGGGCTCTCACGCATCAATCCTCGTGACTCGGGTGGTCATTTTGCACCTGATTTTCATCTTGTTGAAATGAGAACCTGGCAGAAAGGCTTCCTTGAGTTCTGATCCTGCTCCATAGGGTCTAGGGGCTCCACAGTGCATGATGATGCTGAGAGCCTCTCCCACAGCACACAAGAGACTTTCTGTAAGCATCCTGTGGCAGCTTACTAAAAGAAAAACAACACAATTTCACTCATGCATCCATCCACTCACTCACATCTCTATTATATGTTTAAAAAAATCTATAAGAATTATTTGGACCTGGTGTCTGGTTCTGTGAGGCTTACAGTTTAACGGCGCAATTATCTGTCTAATTTGTCTTTCAAGACAAATCTAACCTCTTTCTGCTTACAGTGCTGTGTTCAGAAAGACTCTGAAGCCGTAGGTGCAGAGGAAAGGTGGTACTACAGATTATAGATAATGTATCGTAGATGCAGAAGGGCAGATGGGAGAGCTTACAAGTGTTTCTCTTGTGTGTTTGTGCATGTTCATATTTGTGTGGGTGCACATGTATGTGTGCACATGTGGAAACAAAGGGCTATTTCCGGGTCCTGCACCAACTGCCAGCCACCTATTTTTTTTCTTTTGTTTCGTTAAGTCAGAATCTCTCCTTGGTTTGGTCTTTCCAAACAGGGTTATCTAGCAGACCAGTTTGATCTAGGGACCTTTCTCTTTCCTGGTTCCAACTATCCACTGCTGGGATGACAAGACTGTGCCACCATGCCCCGTTTGTGTGTAGGTTCTGAGGATCAAACCTGAGTCCTCAGACTTGTAAAGCAAGCACTTGATGAATGGAATCATCTCCTCAGCCACAACACCTACCTTTCCTGGATTAGGCTCTCTTACAAATTAGGAAAACATTTTTAAGACTACAATCATATTATGCCACTAAGTTATCGCACATGGGGATAAATTTTGCCTTCCTACCATTTTATTGGATAAGTTACAGTGGTTTGTTTCATTTTTAGATCAGTCCCATGTGTATTTGCAAAATATTTTCTAGTGATATTCTACAAAGTTGGGCTTTGTTCAGGAACATATACTAGTAAAGGAGGAAGAGGGAAGAGGAAAGGCATCTATAAAGCCACATCGGAAGAAGGCAGGTGTCCCACTGATGATAATGCAAAATTCCCTGATTATTCTAAGACCATTAAGCTGCCTGGCCCACTTAACTTCCATAAAGATGTATCTGTAAATGTTCTCATTAGTGAGACAGGAATGTGTAATGAGCAACTAATTGTGCTAGGAACTAATCAATTCACACAGTTGTCTTTCTGGAAAATTATGGCAACAGAAATCATTCTTGATAATAAAGTCTTAATAGATCTAATGTTCATTATGGTCATATGGGTAATTTTCAGATTACATTTTCATAGTCCTGTAAAAATCCATAACCAGGCTCTTGATGGTTGAACTTGACCTCCTTTGCCATATTCTGTGAATCAATTACAGTTCTATAAGGAAAATCAGGATGAAGTCTATGTGCCCAGTGTTGCTATAAAGCTAAAGCAAAAGACTTATAAATTAATAATAGCTCACTTCTCCTTAGGGATAGGCCAGTCTCCATCAACACAGTAGAGCACCCCAGGCTCAAATAGGCCGACACACCCACCTGCCTTTACTTCCTTAGCAATCATGGGTCTTATTGACTTCTTCCACTGAGCAACTACCCCATCTGTGGCTTTATCCCTACTCTCCAGCCCATACCCAAATCCCTTCGCTTTTCCATTCCCGCAATTATTCGGCCGTGAGGTGAATTTCTGTCCCTCTATCTTCCTTGGCTTTGTTGCACTTTTTTTTTGAACTGGAGTTACATCTGACTTTCTTTACTCTCACTTAGAATTCTCTTTCCATCTCCTCATTGGAAACTGTACCAAGTCAAAGCTGCTGCTTCTCTGAGTCAGAAGAGGAGAGAGGTGGAAGGCCATTATCTTATTGTCTCCTGGATGCCTTCCCAATATGGTCCCACTGACCAAACAATTAAAACCAGCTTCTCCCCAGAACCCGTGGTGGAGCAAAGGTTAACTTCAGCATCTTTTGAGCCCTGGGTAAAAATTAGTTTCTTCACTCTTTTTTCTCATCAGCTTCCAGGTACAATCAATTGTTCTGTCTATTCTGCAGACACAGCATTTTGTTTTATTTTTGTAATTCAGCCATAATCGTGCTTTTCTGTATCATAGCGTATCTGTCTGTGTCTTTCTTTCCTACTAGAGTAACACCTTCAGAACAAGACTTTACCTCAGGAATGCCTGTGACCTTACAATACCATTCAAAGAGCTGATCAAGAGTTATACAGTAGCACAGTGACGTGTGCTAATTCTTGAACAGCATGAGCAAAAGCAAAACTACCTACGCGTTACTAATCTACAAGGAGTCCTGCAAACTGATCGCACTGAGACATAAAAAGAGTCATAATCTGATAAGAAAAAAAGACAAACAATATTTGAGAGTCTGTCCTTTTGATGGTTGGTCTTGACTGCGCATAGACTCTGTCTTCTTGACAGAATTTAAAAACACGCCTCCGGAAGGATTTGTAGCACATTCTCAGAAAGGATCAGTTGAGGGGTAAGTCCAATAATATCCTTGCAAGATACTTAGTGTTTTATCTTTTTCCCATCCCAGTCCACACAACCTCAAATTGCGTGCAATACTAGTATTAGTGCAGTCAATACTAAGAGCATTCCATAGATGTCACATTCAGTTCCCTTACAAGCCCTATGCTCTGTGCAGAATAACTGTCACCAGATTTTAATGAAGAAACTGAGGCACACATAGATATGAGCCATATAACAAAGAAACACCAGGACAGGATTGTCCATGTCCTTCCTCCTCTAAATCCCCAGAAAGAGTAACCTGTTAAAAGTTACAGCAAATTCCCTTCCAGTTTAGGAGCTAAGGTGTACAAAAAGTAAGGAAACATGAAAGTAGAGACTGGACAACGCAGGGGAAGGTGCCTAAAATTCAGAGTCAGGTCACGCTCAAGTCTTAGCCCTTATTTTCAATACTATAATCACAGGCAGGTTGAAGAAAATGAAAATTGAAGTCCAAATGGATTAAAGACCTCAATATTAATCTGAACACACTGAACCTGATAGAAGAGAAAGT
>LOEQ01002666.1:63904-80924 GCA_001685075.1 Bramus lutescens | reverse complement strand
ATTGTTTTTGTTGTTCATTCATAACAGTAGATGATCGTGTTGTAGCTGATTATCAATACAGCATTCAGAACCTCTTCAGATAATTGTACTTGAACATACCCTGCCAGTTAACTGTAAGCACAGCAAGGAATGCGACAGAGTTATTTCCTACAGTTCTGCCTACGCCACAAGGAGAAGGTGCAGAGAGTGCACTGTGCTCAGTATGTCCTCCGAGGAACAACAGTGAGTTACAAGAGTCACCTCCAAGGCTCAGCTGCTAATAGACAGTTCTCTGGAACTTTGGATTTTACAACTTTGGAAACTTATTCCTAAAACTGCAAAGGAGGTTGGCAGTGGGATGGCTAAGGTAGTAATGATTCTTGCCATCAAGTCTAATGGGCTTTTCAATACAGGACTTGGGACAAAAGGAGAAAACTGCCTCTTGCTAGTTTTTTATCTTCACATATGAGCTGCCGGACACAGGTTCATAGGGAACGAATCTTCCTGTTTAGCGAGGTGAATAAGATAATTCTAAGACTCCCTGAGGTACAGTTCTGTGGTGAAGAAGTGAAGTGATTACAACCATGGATTTCAAGGGCACAGAAACACAGAAATAGGATGACAAGAAAGAACTGAATTTGGAGTTGTGAATTCACATCTGAGATCAGTGTCATGACACATATACATGTGTGTTTGTATGTACGAAAGCATGCACTTCCTAGTCTGTTGAATTCACATCTGACATCAGTGTCATGACACATGTACACGTTTGTATGTAGGAAAGCATGCACTTCCTAGTCTATTGAATTCACATCTGACATGAGTGTCATGACACATGTACAAGTGTGTTTGTATGCAGGAAAGCATGCACTTTCTAGTCTGTTGAATGGCCTCGATGCAACCAGGACCCAGGTTTAAACTTTCAGTAACTTCCTTCTGCTTCTGTGGAGAAACTGTTGATAACAACTCTCAGAATACTTTCTATGCAAGGTTAATTACTGGGGCAGGGGTGTTTGAGTGACACACATCCATATACAAATAGAAAAGAGAATTCACAGAGCATAGGAGCCAGCCAGAAGGGTTATCTGCCAAATTTAAAATAATTTGAGTACGAAAGTATGGGATATAAACCACCAGGAAAACAACAACAAAGGCTTGTGAACCTGTGACATTTGAATTGAGGTGGAAACATCGCTGGATGAATGAATAGATGGGAAGAGGAGCTCTGCAGTGCTGACTGGTCCATGTAGAAAGATGCTAGAGTGGGAAAGACACAACCAGATTGGAGTAAGAAACATCAATTACGTTCATCCCTCGAGCAAGACGTCAGCACGTACTTAACCTCCCAGATATTGCTTGCTAGCTGAGAGATTACACTATACATTGGAGAAATACACTCCATTGTGAGCAGGTGAGAACTAGAATCATCTGAGAGGAGAGTCCGCTCCAAATCCCATCCCCATGACAGCCCCTAGTGCGATATTCTGACCAAGGATGCGTAACTTGGATCTAGAAAGAAAAGCTGGAGTGAGGAACAAACTAACAAACACTGAGGCTGTAAGACAGTCAAAGCATCCAGAGCAGAGGCGACGCAAGGCAGGGCAAGCAGACAAGACGGCAAAAGCTATATAGTGTTTCCTTTTTGCTACTAACATTCCTGCAAGTTTCCTGAGAGTTTGAAGTTATTTCTATTTGAAAAGTTAAAAAATATTAAAAAGCACAGATGTTGACTCCTCACCCGTTAACACACACCCAACACCTTTCAAATACTGTGGTATGTTGCTTAAGTCTATGGGTGGGCACTGGATGTGTGAAAATACGCCACATCATTATCATTTATAACCCAGTAAACAAGAAAGGGGTTTGGAGAAGCAGCCTATTCCACTATTTCTGGCAATGGGCAGAGATAAGAAGAGAACATATACGACACATAAACCAAACATCAGCCCCAGCTGACAGCTGTTATCACCTCACTCTTCAACCATAAGGAAGATGATTAAATTATACAACTGTTAAGAGCAGCAGCTGACACAGGAAGCAGCAGGCCAGTAAGCTTCTTTCCAGGTTTCTCCGCAGAAGCCACCTGGACATTGGCTCTTTTCATCGATTCAGCCTAGCTGCTTCCGAAGAATTTATGGAAGTGACTGCCACTCAGAATTGGCCCTCTTTATGGATGTATGATGCCATGCAGCAGAAACCACATGCTACAGATAAAGACTTAAAGAAACAAGGCTGGCAACTTCTAGGAATGAAAGTAAAAGGGAGAAGACAGTTCTGGCTAGAAAACGCCTGCACAAGTGACATACTTCCCTTTCTTCTTAGTTTCCAACAATAAATGATAGTTTTTGATGAAAATACTAAAGATTATCATTTATGTTTAATGATTCTGTATGTTTTGAAGAAAGACCATCAAATTAGGAAGATTTTCATATGCTGCAAGAGTTCAATCATTAATCAGTTATCTATGCCTTCAGCTTGGCTTCCTTTCACATACTGACATATTTATGAGGGTCATTTTATGTTATCAATAATAATTTTTAAAAATTCATTTTCTAAAAATGGAACAAGAATAACTAAATTGCATTATAGGCAAAATATACTGTCAACAGATTTAGTTTAATAATTTCTTTATAAAAGATGAATAAAACCTGATTTTCCCTTTATTTTTATCAGTTGAATACCCAAATCACTCAAAATGAGTATTAGATACATAGTTTCCTTATAACTTCTCTTCTGTGAAACAAATTATACATATTTAAAGGGTGTATATTAACACTGATGAAACTCAATGCAACTATTGGAATAGTTTTTATTAATTGTGACTACTTTGGGGACAATGTGCAAAGCTTATTAGGTCCTAGCATACCAGAAGTAATTTCTTGGAGTCAAAATCTACAATGTCACACAGTTCAGACAGCATCATTACAGTATAAAGACATTGTAGACTGCACTCTCTTCTCAGAAGTCTCTAAAGATTAGAAACAGTGAAAAAATATCCAGTTCTTTATATGTAACAACTAACATAACTACTTTAACTGACTATATTTTGCCCAAAGTGATTAAGGACAAAAAATAGGAATTCTTGTTGCTTTATTATGTGATAAACTGCTAGTAAGCTCCCAATAGAAGATCTTTAACATTAGACCAAGTTGTCTTGGTCTTCTGCTCATATATACACACATATATATGCATCCTTCCTTTTCAAGTAAAGAAATGTTTAACAGATGTAAACTATTTATTGAATATTTGCCACCAAATATTGTTAAATACATTATCTTGCAGCATATCGCTTTCAAGTTAAAATGTCAGAAACAAACACCAATATTTACAGTTCTTGTAAGGAATGTTATATAATGACACATTAAGGCGTAAATTCTTTTGGCTTATAATTCTTAAAAGAATGATAATAGCAAAAGTGATGCAAAATCTTCAGTGTGAGATTATGATTAAGCTACATTTTACAAAAATATGGTGTAAGATGGCAATAATCCCATTCAACATCCTGGATTAGATCCCTTCAGGAGGGACTGATAATTTATACAGTCAAACTTTAAAATTTACAGATAAATGCAGTTTAATACTGCCACTGAGAAGTACATCTCTTAACATATACAGCTTTCAGGCCACAGTTTTGAAGGTCTGAAGTATCAAGTTGGTTTGATGAATTAGCCGGTTGGCACTTATGAACACATTTATTGCCCTGTTTAAAAAGAAAAAATAACAAGTATTAATTTCATTACCCAAATTCACTGTTAAAATAATTATAGTTAATGTCTTATATCAATGGTAGCAATGAAATATAGGGGGAAAAGGTAAATTAGCACTGTGTATTCTAAACTTTCATTCCAGTTTGGAATTTAATGTTTCAGTGTTTCAAATTGTAGTGTCTAGGAATTACTGCCCCCTGGTGGTTCTGACTGGCAGTAAGATATTGAAGAGTTGCTACCCCAACATCCATTTACAGGCTAATAAGCAAATCACTGGTCAAAGAGGGTGTAATTCAGATTGGTCTTCAGCTGTGATTTCAAATGCAAAATAAAATACAAATTTTAAAAATTTTGTTAAAATAGAATTTTATATGCTCGAAGGATTGAGATGAGGTCTCCAGTTAATGTAGTCTGTTGTAGCATGAAAGGAAGCCTCAAGATCTATAATGGCACAATAACATCTGGCATCGATGGGCATGAAAAACAGAGAAAAGTTAATCACTTCTAATCTCACCCACTCTATCTAAAGCCTTGCCTGCCTTTAAAAAATGGGGGGGGGGCAGAGAAAAATGTAGAGCTCAATAAAATCAACTTAAAAAGTGAAAAAAAGAAAACCAACTGATTGAGTGTCTGAGTTGCGACAAATCCGAAAGTGTACTTTAAAACACACTAAGCACTAGGATCTCTGCCCAGAGACCACAGGGCAGAGCTGAGCCCTGAGCCATTAGTCTCACCGTGGGGCTAGTCCCATTCTGTAGCCTTATGAAGCCCTCTACACCAGGGCTGAAGATTTGATCTTCATCTTAGACATTTCTCAGCAAGGCAGGTTAGGAATGACCCAGCAGAATCAGTGAGAGTTTGTATCCCCAGTTCAAGATCTTTTAAAAGTGTGCACTCCACTAACAATTTCCATTTGGAGAAAAGAAGTACAAAATTCAAGGAACATATTTAAACAAAACAAAATTGAATTCAAAGCTGCTGAAGGGCGGGGAAATAGTAGCAAGTTTGACTAATCCATACCTAAATAATTTTAGATTACTGAAATGTAAATTTCCACTTTTCAATGTTTATTATACATGATTTATTAATTAAAATTAGAAATTATAACATTATGTAAATTATATCTTTGGTTATTTGAACTTCATTTATTAATCTAAGCCACAAAGGATCATTTCCCCTAGCCAATCTGAATTTGCATATGCAACATGTAACTATCTTTAATTTGTTATATAAATCAAAGTATTTTAATTTGTCTGACTATTAAAACTGACCCTAAAATTTTTATTTCACAGTACTGTCATTCTAAAATATTACTAAAATAAATATCGTAAGAGTATGATTTTATATAGAAACTTAAAAAATGTCAAGGATATTTTAAGTTGCAGTGCCTGTTTAAAATATTTTAGTAATTTTATACATTATTAAAGAGTTTTTCAGCCAGGTGTAGTGGCACACACCTTGAACCCCAGGAGGCAGGCAAATCTTTGGGTTCAAGGCCAGCCTGGAATAGAAAGCCAAGGCTGTTGCACAGAGAAACTCTGTCTCCAAAAGAACAAAACAGAAGAAAACAAAACAAGTCTTTTTCAATACAATTTCTAGCACATTACCTGAAGTAAAGCAAACAGCCTACATGAAACCATACTGCATAAGTGGTGACTCAGAACCGTCTGTTTAAATCCTGAGTGCATGCACGCACACACACACACACACACACACCCCATCCTTGGATCTACACATTTTGTGGAAAGTTACAACTTTCCTATAGTTCTCTTAAACATTCATTTGCTTTTGTCTTTTCAATCAGAGTATCCTGTTCTTTAATGCACCTCTTATTTAGCAGAAGGGTGTGGCAATCCACTTTACTATCCGTTTAAGATAGTGGATCCCTAGCCTGGCAGCACTCCAAAGCCACCTGCACAGATTTACGTATCATTCTAGACCATGTTCCTATGCAGGACAACAGGAACTGTGGTAATGACATTTTTAAAACCTGAACCAACACAAGATGATTTTAACATGTAGACAGGATCAAGAATTATTGTATCAACCTCTGTGCACTACTTTCTCAAAGGACTGGCAGCTCTGATAGCATCAGAGGAAATCTTAGAAATTATTGGGCCCCAATTCCAGACCTCCATGAGGTGCCACTACATTTTGAGAATAACTACTTAGGGGTATGGCTTTGTATCTCCAAATGGCAAAAACAAAACATCAAAAGATCAATGAAAAGGTATTAGGAGACAGGAAAGATGAGCCTCAAAATTCTCAGCCGAGCTTGAGTTGTGACCAGAGGAGCAGGGCCTCACTTTCCCGTCGTCTGCCTCTGTTGCCCAGATGACACAAGAGCTTCTCTTGCATGGCTTGACCTTTCTCCTCCCTTTTCTTCTTCCTCTTCCTCAAGTGAGCTCTCAGAATTAAATGGGGGTTTTCAGGCCAGGCTGCAAGAGCTCTTACCCATGGAGTCCTCTTACTGGCACAATTTACATGGTTTTAATGTTCTACAAAAACACATGCATTTAATTTTAGTAGAAAAGTATAAAAGACAGTACTTACTTGCCGTCTTTAAAATATGTCTTCAGAGTATCACTGAAACTTTTGGAGTACTTTACAAATTCTTTCTTTTGGTGTTCAAGTGCCTGTATTTATGAAAAGAAAAATAAACTACGTTAAAAGAACAGAACAAAAGACTAAGTTAAAGGCCAATGACTATAATGAATATGAACTTTATACTTGGTAAGTATTTTAAGAGTGTTCACTAATTTAAACACAGAAGATTTACATCTGAAGATAAACTCAGTGAGACAATTTCCAACAACCAAAGCCTTTAGTATAGAGGTCAGAAAACAACTGCAGACCAGCTAACATCTAGAGTGGCAACAACAAGCAGCTTACCCTGCGGTTCTGGTATTGATATTTCTTGAAGACATTATTCACTGTGTCAAGCAGTTCCTTTATTGCACTAGCTATATCCCTGTGGAGAAAGGACAACGAATCTTTAAAGTCAGCTATACCGAAGGCACATAGGTGTGTAGCTGTGTAACTATGAACCATATTACACCACCGCCCCTTCCCTTACTGACATAGGCCAAGCTGGCCTAGAACTCAGAGATTGTGTTGCCTCTGTCTCCTGAGGGCTGGGATTGAAGGTGTGCTTTTAAGACAGGATCTCAAATAACTAGGCCTAGCTTTGAAGTTCCCATATAACGATGAACTCTGAATGATCCTCCTGATCTACCTCCAGAGTAACCATTCCTAGTTTATGCAGTGCTGAGCACTGGATCCTCCCCTCTTTATGACTGCTAGGCAAGCACTCTAGCAACTGAGTCATATCAGCCAGACCCTCAAAGGACTCTTCATTTCCATACTTAATTCTCTTAGTTCGTGAAGTACTTTAGTACATTCTGAAGTAGTAATGACTTAAAAATAAAACTAAACTAAACTAAACATTATGGAAAATAGATGTTAGCTCCTATATTTAAGAGTATTACCTATTTGAATAGAATTATTTTGACACAAAATGTCACCTGGATACCACCACTGCTGCTAGTTTAATTTTAGCAGCCTACCCCATGTAAGGGCCTCTCTATTTTCTAATAGCTTCAATATTCTGTCCTGCTGTGATGTAGTAAAATGATATCACATGATCTTCCTATGTTTTTTAGAAAAGCTAGCGGTAACAAATCAAAAAATATTAAATCTCTATATATGTAAGGTTCAATAAATTCATACTGGAGCTAACTAAAATAGAATATAACCAAGAAGATAACAACAATCACAGAGATAGAAATGCAGCATTATTTCTTAGTATATTTTAATACTCTTCAAAAAGTAACTATCACACTGTTGTCATGGCTAATGAGGAAGGGGTGAATATAATGGAAATGGTTGGATAGGGCAGGTCAATGAGCAGCTCACAAACAGTCTGCTTAACTTACCTGGAAAGGCATGCAAGGCAGGAGGTAGAGTTTACCCTAGATGTGCTTTAAGAACTGGGAATCTGAAAGGTGAGCATGACGAAAGGCTGAATCACAGTCTCTGGTGAGTCCTTCCTCAGCATACCAAACTAAAGAGCTATCACAAATCCAAACATTCGGCACAAAGTTAGGGAAACAGGTGAGGGATCAGAGAGCCTGGTTTTAGTTGCATTACAGGAAGTAGGAAGGAAAGTCTGCATCGTTCCTGTCCTTCAACATCAGCAAGCCCAATACCCCAGTTCAGAGAGAGGTACCTCTCAGTTAGAGGAGGAAGAGATCCACAGAGATGCAATAGTCCTAGCAAAGCCACAGCAAGACCTAGGGCTGGGAAAGCCCCAGGAGCTTGTGGACTTTGCTGCTAGAACAGCATCAGGTTACAAGGGTAATGGCCTCAACCGCTCCTATTACCAGCTCTGCCCTATTCATTGCCCAGGTTCAAGCCCATCATGAGGCAAAGCATCTAAGAGACACTGAAGGCCCTGTATGAGAAAAAACACAAATGACCTAGGACCAGCTCTGGCAACAGGCAGAAAGAACTCTGTGCATCTGCAAGTCATATTTAGGCTACCTAAGGAGTACTGCCCTCATTCGGAGACAATACAGACCTCTGGAGCTAAGGATCAGGTACAACTCAATTTAGTATTATTAACCTTGGTATCAAATGGCTGCCTCCTTCACCCATCTCTGAAACCCAAGTAGCAAAGCTAGGAGGCCAGTGCTCACAAGACTCTAGCGCTGTCCCACCATCAAACTAGTTTGGCTTAAAACACTGATGCCTACCACAAACGGTTCTGTATACCTGAGACTGTGTAGACTCATGCACAACAAAATGTGGCATCAGTACAGGGGCACATGGGTCTTCTGCCAAGAATACTTCAACCCAAAGTACAGGGGGTGACAGACCACATTTGCTAAGACAAGTAATAAGAACACTGGGCAGTTTCCCAGGGTCCTGTCAGTAGAGCTTCCAACAGCTCCAAGTTTCATAGAAACAGACCCTACTCTACCAGACTTCTAATCTAGGAGCATCATTGATGCCTAGAACTTACTTTGCTAGTAAGTTTACCAAATAGCAAGAACCTTTGCAAAGATGGGCCTTGGTCCTAACTCTCCTATATTCTGGACTTCTCTAGCCATGGGTTGGAGTATGACAGAGATTGGTGGCATGGTGGCCATAGCTTCAAGACAGGACCCTAGGAATGCACCACCCAGTGATTCTTAAGCAAAATACAACCACGCAATGTCAAAAATAGGCCAGGGAGTGTAGACAAAGCTTTCAGCTGATCTGGAGTACAGTGTGAAACTTGAACAGGGAGAATCGTAGCTCTCTAATTTCTGAACAATAAAACGATATACTACTTACTGACAAAATTACTACCAATTTTTATTAAAAAAATCTAAGGTTACCCAAACAACAGATAAGAACATAAAATACTGTAGCAAAATAATCAAACAGATTAAGAAATGGAAAAGAAACTTAGATAGACATTTCTCAAAACACCAATGTCCAACATTGAAAAGACACTCAACACTGAGTATCAAAGAAATCCGAATCTATAACAAACAAAACCCAAACACTGCCTCACCCTAGGATAAGTGACAGTAAAAAATCACAATGGTAACAAATGTTAGCAAGGTGTACAGAAGAGAAGAGTCACAAATACTGAATATGGGGTTGTGTATCATGTGCTTATGAACAACAGCATTATGGTTTCTCAGAGAGTTAAAAATCGGCACATGAGCAAAAATGTCACTGCTTGGGAACATATCTAAAACAGATCATCAAACAGGTATTTTATACTCCTACATTCACCACGGAGCTGTTCACAACATAGTAAAAAAGAAAACAAGCCTGGTGTAGCTCAACTGCTGGATGAATGGATAAAGTAAACACAGTGCATACTACTCAATATGCAAACTATTCATATCCTATGGAATACTATTTATTCAACAGTGAAAAACAATGGAATCCTGTAACTTATGACAATATAAATGGAATCAGAGATTATTATTAGATGAAATACAACAGGCACAGAAGGACAATACAATATAATTTCACTTGTAAGTGGAGTCTAAAAAGGAAATCTGATAAATATTGAGAGTTAAAGGCTGGGGACAGTAGAGGAAGGTGTACAGGCAAAGTCTGATCACTGGGTACTAAGTACTGACAGGAGCAAATTAGGGTACTGACCAGTAGAGCGACTATAGAAAACAATTACATGCCATTTATTCTAAAACACCTAGGATTTTTAAAGTTTACATAAGGCAAACATGCAGTGAACAGCATTTGGCACCTCATAGATAGATAAAACCTTTGAATTCCTGTATATCAACTCTAATACAATTAAGAAATTATACAACATTGGCTGGGGTGGAGGTAGAAAAAATAGTCCCCAGCTGACTGTGTTCATGAGGCACATTTTAAACCCACTGCATTTGGGAATAAGCAGCTAAGATCTGCTACCTTAGTGGTATAGCACATTTTCATTACCTGTATTGATTAACACTATCTATCCCTAAGTCTGATCTACCTGGAGTGCAAAAGCAAACTACTGTTATTAAAAATGTTCTTAAAAAACATCCTGAAATAACCTACATAAATAAAATACATTATCCATATGTACAGAGAAATGGTGTAGGAGGTCCTTCTGTTTGACTGTTGCTTTCACTGGTTAATGAATAAAGGAAACTGCTTTGGGGAGGGANATGGATCCGCCAGAGTCAGACATGCTGAATCTTTCCCAGTAAGCCACTGCCACTTGGTGATACACAGATTAACAGAAATGGGTTAAATTAATACGTAAGAATTAGCCAATAAGAAACTAGAGATAATGGGCCAAGCAGTGTTTTAATGAACACAGTTTCCATGTGATTATTTCGGGTGTAAGATAGCCGGGTGGCTGGGACAAACAATACAGAAAAGCATTTCACTTCTAGAACCAAGGTTTGTACTAGGGACACTAAATTCTATTAGTAATATTCATAACCTAAGAGTTAGCAAACTACAAAAGAATGTACCAGCACAAAAGAATACTCAGAGAACCAGATAAAGAATTGGGGTAAAATTCTCATATAATTTTGCAGAATTCGCAGCCTATGAATCTGTTATAACTGACAGGCATTATGGAACAGAGAGAAAGAAGTGTGCATCTGCAGTTATTTAGTAGGAAAATTTTGGTTAACACATTAATTGTAATGTAATGGTAGGCAATGGACATCAGATGAAATGTACACAGGACTTAGTAAGAACAACATACAAAAAAAAAGAAGAAACTAATGAATGCATGGCTTTTTGATACATACATCAGGATTCTCCACTAGCCACCATCAATTGGAATGTGTCAGATTTTTAATATAAATTAATTCTATAAAGATCTATACAAGTTCAAATGGAGACAAACAAAAGTATCCACTAACCAAACAAAAATTACAATGTCCTCAGACTGGATCATTTTTTTCATTATCAACAAGGTAGAGAAAAGGAGGAGCCCTTTCCTCCTTCCACAGGCTATAATGTGATGAGTATACTCCAGATTTTCTTTCAGAACCCAGAAGCACTACCTTCACTTCTGAGAGTCAGAAACCAAATAAGAAGCTAAGCAACTTGTAACACAGCTGTCTGTGTGTTACAATGGAGATTCAAAACCAAGTCAGCAAATACATTTAAAAATGCTTACATACTTACTAGTCATTAGAAATATTTTCACTGTATAAAAACAAACTATAGCATCATTTATATGTCTATAATATTTGGTGCAGTAAGTCATATGGGCTTAATATTGCTAAAAATATGGGAAAGAAAGTTAATTACTTTAAATATGAAGGTAAGGTATATTAAAGAACAAAACTCAGCTGCAATCATTTACTCTATTCATGTATGATTGACTTCTCATTTCAGAAATAATATGTGCACATTATTTCTAAAAACTTATCAAGGTAAATAAATCCTCAAATGTATAGAAAATACAATGCCACTGTCATTATTCTTAATTTAATTGTGCTTAGCACATTCAAAAAGTAGAAGTGAAATACTGCAACATCCAAGCCTCTGTTAAAAACTATGGACACACTCTCAGGGTCTGAGCTACAGCTGAGCTGTTCATAATACAGCTTGCAACCTATTTCCTGGAAGCCACAGTCGGTTTAGGAAAGATGCCTAACTGACTTCCTAGGACAGTTATTCTTTCTCAGCCTTCCTCATGATACAACCCTTTAACACAGTTCTTCAGATTATGGTGATCCCTGACCATAAAATTATTTTGTTGTTACTTTATAACTATAATTTTGCTGCTATTATAAATGATAACATAAATATCTGGTATATAAGATATGTGGCTCTCCACAAAAGGTCGCAACCCACAGGTTGAGAACCACTGCCCTAGGAGGAAAGAGACTATCCAAGTAAGGGATGAGGTCTCTGGTTCTACCTTTCTGCCTTGGTTTTCATTATATAGTCCTCTCTCTAATCTAATGGTGTTCAATGGATAATATTCTTTATTACATTTTATTCAAATAGCAGAAACTTGTCTTCACAGAATTAGATCAATGTTACAAATGTAAAATGCTCTATAACCTTAGAAATAGAACTTCTTTTGTGTGTCTCATTCTCATCTCTTGAAGAAATAATTACTAATAAATTAACACAGGAAAGCGCTTGAACATAAGGAAAGGTTTCGAACATAAGGGATTGCTGCTACTAAAACCTTGCTGATTCTAAAATCCTCTATGTCAATGATCTGAAGCAAAATCTGTTAAAAGTATGACTTTGATGGTCAGTCTACATAGAGGCATGGTATAACTTTATCCACAAATATATAATTATCAAAAGCAACTGAAATCACATTATATAATTAGAAACAGAATATTCTGAAGCCATTATATTTAAAGTAAAAGGATCCAAAATCAGATTTGTAATTCCAAAATATTTTAATTACATTTCATATCAAAATAAAGACTAAGTAACTCTTGTGTTTAAACAAATCAAAAGAAAAACCTCACTCACTTGATTGTCTGTAGAAACCTCACTCTGTCATTGATCTCGTCTGGGATCTTACTGAGAATCTGTTTAAGTGCCCGCGCCTTTTCATTTAGGTCCTGGAATTCTGGCTCTGGCCGTTCAATCATGTACTCTGAGAAAACAAAGGGACAATAAAAATGTCATGTGACTCTCCAAAAAATTCAAGTCTAAGAGTAGATCAAAGGAAGGGTACAGTGGGAAAAAAGCCAGAGAAAAGGCAGAGGAAGTTCATCTTGGTCCATTTTAAGAAAAGAACAAAAACAAAAAACAAAACAAAACAAAAATACGAGGTTTTCTCTAAAGTAAAACAGGATTAAATATTTCTCATCTCAGATATATGGGATTTCCTAATAAAATCTTAGAAACACATCCATCCACCAATATAAAGGAGAAGAGGTTTTATCAAGCTCATCAATACTCTCACATTGTATTATACCATGAAACCTTAAATAATGAAATCCATGAAGATTGCAAAGGTCATTTATATATCAATAAGAAAGAGAGGTGAGTTTAGTAACTTAAAATTCTAACAGTGTGTAATACACTACAGTCTATTATATTAAACTTCCTCTAGTAGTAAATATGTGACAAGTGACTATACTAAAACTTCTACAGTACGGGATGTAATATGGTTCATTATATTAAACCCCAATAGTGTGAAATACAATAAAACCCTTATAGTGTTGAATATGTTATGGCTCATTATATCAAAACCCTGTAATGTGGAATATACTGCGGCTCATTATATTCAAACCACTAAGAAAGCTGTTGTAATTTTCAGTACACTCCTGAAAGTTCATTGGAACCCAACATAAGGGCTGGGATCACAGAATGGCTTTTTGGAAAAGAAGTTCAATCAGACTTAGGAGAGGAACAAGCCTACTACCAGGCTCACTGCCAAGCAGGAAGCTCAGCAACTTACACCTTCAAAGCTGGCTGGTCCAACTGGCAACAAGCATTCGGTCTCAGGAAAAGAAACTCATGGAATAAGCTCAAATACCTTTCTTCTGTCCTCCATTAACAAATATAGGACTCTACTAGGTTTTTTTCTAAATATTGGAAAATGCTATTAACTTTAAGTGAAGCCTATTTCTAATTGTTTTTATTAAAACTCAAAATAGCAAAAATAATGTTAAAAAAATAATGTTGCCCCCTCAACTCTGTGGTGGAAAAAAGAAATACTGCCAGTAGTAACATCAAATAAGACAAGCGGCTCATTCCTTTCAAACGCAACACAAGATATTCCTCAGATCTTTAATGAAATGAAACTCTAATGATGGGGTGGGGAACAAAGCATGAAGATCAACAAATACCTCCCTGAACTAAATCTGACAAATACGGCAAGCTAAAGGCCTGCTTGTCTACTCTGCACAATGTCGACTACCATTGCGAGAAGCATGAAGGTTGTGTGTGGGCAAAAGACTGCCTGGTTGAATGTAATGATCTGAAGGAAGGGCTTCTCAAGAACAAGGGAACTAAAGAACTCTCCTTTCCCATACCTTCTACATCATCAGCTGCCATACGAAGAAGGGACTCGGTGAAGTTAACTTCTACACTTTTTTTCTCTAATATTTTCATAATAATGTCTTGTGTGAGGCCTGGATTTTCCTTTTCAGCCTGTAAGAAAAAATGTTTTCGTGTGATCAGCATTTTAAAGCTAAACTTTAATCGTTCAGAATTATTCACTCGTAAGGACAGAAAGTGTGGGTGGGCATCATCTTCAGCCTTGCTCAGCTTACACATCAGCAGCTCTTCATTCTAGGAAAATCCACAGAGGTACTCAGGACTCCTTGCCTCTCCATCAGGCCCTCTTTCAATCAATTTAACGATTAGAAACACATAAACACACAACATACTCTCTCTTCATATATTAGACTTGTCATGAATCTAACTACAATGAGCAAATCTAACATTTCATTTTAAGGATAAGCAATACCAGCTCTTATCTCGTGCATTTTGACGATATGCTGCATTAAAGTTAAATGCCAAGAAAAACAAAACAAGGGTAGCTTTTGTGGTTTTTAATAATATCTATTTATCCTCTTACTTTTCCATACAATAATTTCCATTTCCTATTTTACTTTCATAGCAAATCTTGTTAAATGGTTTTTAAATTATCACTCTGTGGAAGTTGATTTTTATTTATTATTGGTGTGTGTGTGTGTGTGTGTGTGTGTGTGTGTGTGTGTGTAATAGGATGTCTGTTGAGTCATAGGGCAAAGGCACATGTGCATGTGTAGGTCAAAAGGACAGCTCTGGGGACTCAGTTTCCTCCTATCTTTGTGTGCATTCAGGGGACTGAATGCCACTCATCAGGCTTTCTTGACAATAGCATTTATGCATGGAACTATCTCACCAGCCCTCCATAAAACCCCTAAAAGTTATATAAAGAGCATGACAAATAAATGGGCATTCCTTCTTCATGACTTGAACTTCTTAGGGCACTAAAATCTAGCCATACCAAGAGACTGAACGTAAAGGCAAATTTCACATTTAAATTTTCTCGGTAATTTTGGCTTATTGCGTTACTAAAAATATTCCTAATCACATTAAAAGTTTGTCTCCTTTAGAATGGCTGCCGATTAAATCCATACGATGATGGTTTTTCTCTTTTGCTTCAGTTAACATAGAGAAACACAATTTCCACTTTTGATACAGTGGCAATCTCCCTACTAACTCTTAGTTGTCAAACACAATCAACCTCTCTGCCTTTGCTCTTTTATTCTAATGTCACTGCAGCTAAAGTTTTCTTCTGTTTCCCACTTTCTTAAAACATTCCTGTTCTTAGGAGGTCTCAGGTAGGAAAACCAGAGATGGGAACTAAACTGGGAAAAGACACAAAATATACATAAGTATCTCAATGTTGGATCACTGTACTTGATGTCAAATGCTATGCTTTTCACTTAGATGAACGATTAATGAAGCTTCTAAATTCTGTTTCTGTTTTGTTAAGGTAACCTTTAAAAGAAAAATTACCAAATACAGTTAAATGCTCTGCTAGAGTATTAGTTTGCTGAACTGCCAAAAATTATACTTGGTGCCTATTTGGTAATAGTTGTTTATCTTCCTTGTCCAAGTAGCATTAAGTCTACCTACATAAGAATGAATGGTCTTGCGGCCAATGGGAGCATTAGCTATGTGCTTGCAGGCAATATCAGCAGAAAAGCATCTTGCTAATTAAGTTAAAGTGCTGAAGGAATTAAATGCTCTAAGTCTACACACAAAATTTTAAGTACTAGTTTGATCTGGGACAGCAAAATGTCAGAACTGGAGAATGAAAAAGTCTCACAGAAGCCCTGAACTTTCTCAGCTCACAAAGCTCTTAGCACCAAATGCTCTTTACTAAGTAGTTTATGTTGTATAAATAACTTAGGCAAGTGGTATATTCTAACAACTTGGTAACCCCAAAACTTAAATTCTATGCCTACAACGAAACAGACAATACGTTACCTCATTGCTAATAAAGGTTCTGTTATTAATGGAGATGCTGGCATTTCCTGAACAGTGTGGTTTCTTAAACACCGGGCTTACACTGGAACTACCATTCTCGTTTCTGACTTTATGGTGGTACTTGCTTTTTATTAGTCTCACAAAGAAATGACATTATTTAAAGGCATGCAGATAGATCCACTTAGCATGCTGAAATCACAAATTATTCCAAGTGAAGTCCATGAAGTGTAAACAGATGCTCAGTATCATGGTATTCACCTTTCTAAACTACTTCACACAATATCACTGAGGGTGCAGGATGCCTGGACATAAGTTTAGGGAATTATATGTCTTAGTGTCTTTGGCTAAAGTCCTGGCCAAGCTACCTATTTCAAAAGCTCATATTGCACAGGGACCTCTGGAACCTCTATTCTTAGATCAGAGACACTATCTGCACTTGATAGATTCCAACCTTGAACCTGATGGATATTCAACCTTTGTAAACTCTCGAATGTGAGAGAAAAACATCCCACTCCGTAAAAGCTAGTTTTGTGGCCAGTGATTACCAATGTAGGAGATAGCACAATATGTCAGCAACTGTCAAGAGGGGCAAGGTGACAGGCAATCAAGCAGAATTTATAACTTAAAAGAAAATAGCCTGTGATATATTTTTTATTTGGGGAAAATTATTAATCCTCTTTTTCTCCAAATAAAAAGAGGTGATACAATGTGTCTTAAAAACCACTGAATAAGCCATGAACTGAAAGTATGAATATAAAAACCAGCTAGAAGTGATGTAGGAGGGTCATCTGTCTATCTGTTGCTTTCATTGGTTAATTAATAAAGAAAACTGCTTGGCTTGATAGGTCAGAACATAGGTAAGTGGGGAAGACAGAACAGAATGCTGGGAGGAA
>LOEQ01002666.1:38406-62591 GCA_001685075.1 Bramus lutescens | reverse complement strand
GGGTCGCTGTGGCTGGTATGTAAAATGACCAAAGAAAAACTTATAAATTAAATATTTTGACTTAAAATGAGTTATTTTAATTAATGATGGGAATTAACAAGATAAATTAATCTGAGTGCACCCAAAATGTGAGTTGAGAAAACAGTTAATATTTGAAAATAATACGCTTAATACGTACATTTAGTCTGTGAAGTACAGGTACACAACAGAAATATACCCTGAATACAGCTTTAAGTTTTCGAGTGATTGTATACAGTGAAGCTGCTTTAGTAGTGTATCTAAAACAAATTCTTATTACTAAGGTAGCTAATACTCATTTTAATACAAAGTCACCAAGCATGTGTGTATTTTACAGGCAAGATACATCAATTTGAAGAAATCCAACAGTTCAACATTTTGCCAGCAACGATCAAATCAACAGCTCAAATCTAGGATAATAAAGAATCACTTGGAATGCTTTAACTGTATTCTCAAAGTAACTTTAATCTGCTATATATAAGGTAGATTTTTATAGCCCATAATTAAACAATATGAAGCATAACTAATTTACATTTTATAAACAAATTTTTAAGAATAGAAAGAACATAAATATACTTCTAAAAAGTGATCATCTGAAGCATCATTTGGTGAGGTTTGATTTCTAAGTGTTTAAAGCTTTATAGAATAGACCAAAGCATAAGAAATATCTAAGTAATCTAAAATATTTTTCACTAAAACAAAACTAGCAACAATCTCATGATATTCAGACTTACATATAATAGTTTAATAATCCTAAAAAGTTATTGCATCTCACCTTAATGAAAGCGGCTCTCAGGGTCTGAGCTGCAGACAAATTTACTCGTTCTAGCTACAATGAGAAATTTAAAATTAAGATTAGTATAAATGTTCTTGGGAAAAAACATTTCTGATGTTTCATTCTCTAGTAATGAAAAATCTATCACACAATAAGCAAAAATGTTTTAATAAGTCATAATTCTTTATAAATTTAAAATTTGTACTCAAACCTCTAAAAGAATTTTTAAAAAATAAGATGCATTCTACCTTAAAGATAGATTTATAATACAGAATACATGATATACACATATGATACAGAATTCTAAGTCCTAAAGCAAACAATACACACATCAACTTGATCCCTGATAATGAGAATTAAGAATAAATTCACTGCTCTGATTCCCTAGCTATAGTTCTGCGTATGCATACAAGTAATGAACAAAGAATGATCAACACAAGAAGACAAGTACTTATATTCTATTTCATACTTCCTTCCTTTTTAATTACTGTAACTCATCAGCCAAGGAGTAAACTTAGCCCATTTTTTGCCAATCAGCAAATGGTTCTGATTGGCAAAAATTATTTTTTGGCAAAAAAAAGACATCATAATTATTATTATTAATATTCAAACTGAAGCCTAGACCCTTTGAATTTCAGAGCTGTTTCCATGTGTCCTCTACCATTGCAGCAGTAAGTACTTTTCTGAACTAGTCAATCAAGGTTAACTGTAGGTGTTGGAGAGAAGGTTGAGTAGTTACGGGCACACCCTGCTCTTACAGAGAACCCAGGTTCAATTCCCAGCACCCACTTGATGGCTCATACCTATCTGTACCTCTAGCTCCAGGGGATTTAAGAATTCCCTCTGGCCTCTACAGGAACTGCACACATACATATACAGGGAAAGGTCAAAACACTCATGCGCATAAAAACAATTTTTAAAAAGATTAAATGTAATGACTAATTTTATATCAAATGTGGGTCCAATAAGTCAATTTAATAGTAAACAACACGTAAGAAATGTATCAGTACAAGTTATGCAGCACAGGACAAAGCCAAAGCAACAACCTGTCAAAAATAAACAATGTACCATAAATGTGCATAAACAATGCACCACTTAGCTTAGTATTTAACCTGGCTTCTATGGAGGCCTGTGAAGTGCACTAACTAGGTAAAGGGAAGGTAAAGAAGCCCAGAACACAGATATGGGAAAGAATTGACTATAAACAGTTTTAACACTGGCAAAAGTATAACATGAAGGGCCGGCTTGTTGGGGTTTCTGTCCTGCCCAACACCCCACAGCCAGCATGTCCCAAAG
The DNA here is from genome assembly GCA_001685075.1 of Bramus lutescens. Taxonomy (NCBI): domain Eukaryota; kingdom Metazoa; phylum Chordata; class Mammalia; order Rodentia; family Cricetidae; genus Bramus; species Bramus lutescens. The sequence continues at coordinate 60,502 of LOEQ01002666.1, read as the reverse complement.
AAAATCATACAGAGATCTCTATAAGTTATGAAGCTGATTGGCCCATTAGCTCAGTCTTCTTANGGGAGGAATGGGCTTCCTCCTTTCCAGCATTCTCCTGTTCTCATCTCCCTGCCTATACTTCCTGCCTGGCCAATCAGTGTTTTAATAAATACATGATTGACAGAATACATTATCATTCTCCCGCACCATAAAAGTCTTATCTCTAACAATGAAAACAGTTTCTACTTCCAATAGTTCATGTAATTATAGCAAATGCTGTTTAAAGTAACAGCACAGCTCATCAGATTTCAGACTATTAAACAAACAAACAAACAAACAAACAAACAAAAAGGGACAGGCAGACCGGATGAATGTTTCCATACTGACAACTCATGTTCTTCTTTGGGTTTACAGTGCTTTCTTTTGACCAGCCAAAGAGAGGTCTGAGTCAGATCTGTGCCTTCAAGCAGTAGCATTATTAAATAACTCAGTCTGATCCTCACTGGAATGCAAGTAAAAGACCAGAACAGCAAGTGCAGATCTGGTAACATGTATCCAAGATCGGGATTTCTAGACCAAATTTGCACATTTGCATCTTACAAAGAAAACAGTCATAGGAAGGTCAGACATATCTCAAATCAAAGTCGGTAAACTGTGAAGCACTTGAGCAAAGCTCTGTTGGGAGTCATTTGGGGGTATACTGTACACCCACATATCTGCAATGAATTTAAAAGGTTTCTTACTCATCTGGCTTCCAATGCCCAAGAGTTGTCTGGCACACAAGGCCAGACCTCCTGTTTGCAGAGAAGCTCCATCTCAATTTTCCTCAAATTTACACAGGCTTGTATTGCACTTAGGCACAAGAGTGTTACCCTCCTTACAAGAAGCACTTCTTTTATAGCTCTCAGTTGTGATTAGGATTTAACAAAACCATGTTCACCACACCATCCTCTCCTGACAGTACAGAGAACATTGCAACAGCAGCAGCCATTCCATGAGGCATCAACTAAGTGAGTGTGGAGTCTGTCTGTCTTTACAGAACAATCTAGTCTGCTGCTGTCATAATCTTACAGATACAAACTCTGGTTGATACAAATTTCCAACTTTGTACTGAGACAAGGTCCATGCCATAGCTTGGCTCTCAGGTCTGTATACAAGCTCTTTATCATTTTCCACCCTGGAGTTGCATATCTATAAGTACTAACAGGCACCTGAGTTCTACCATATTTAAGAGCTCAATGTTAAGAGAGCATCCAGGCCTTTACTAACCCAAAGTTTGAACTCAGTAGCTATGTGAAGAGCTGAAAAGTGGAATTGTCATCAGCTTTGATTGAGAAGATAGTATCTGAAAAGGTTTTAACATGGCCTGGCTTCTTAAAACCATCTTTACGAGTACCACCACTGAAAGGATCCTTCAGAGTTGGTGGTGACACATGAGCATATGATGACTTTATGTTAGTCTGTAACAGGACAAAAAGTTTGTAGTTTGTATCTAATACTTATTACTAAGTGGAAACCTGAGAGCTGTTGGGGTTACAGCTGTTGGCTCCAATAGGTTCATTAAGAACCTTGACTTGCTTGTAAAATGACTAGATTACTAGCAATTGATAGCACAGACACCATAGTTGGGTCTAAAGGGGAAGGAAGATTGCAGCTACAATCTGCATCGCTAGACATTGCTTGGGTCTCAGCCTCACTTTATGACAGCTTTGAAAGGGGGAAAGGGGAAAAAGTACAAATTAGAGAAAACAGTGCTTAGGATAGCTGCTATGTCCACTACGAGGTGGAGCAATAGTTCCTGGGAATGGATCCCTATAGAAGTGAGCATCTCAGCTCACATCTTCACTATCAACCGCAGAAGCAGCTCCTTCCTCAGAACCAAGATAGCTTTCAACACTTACTATTATCAACTATACTTACCAAATTCATACTCAGCTTCACTAATAAAATGCTTTATTAGTTCAAGTGTAATCCCAGTTATCAGGTGCTCATTTATTGAACCAATCCCTCTAGAAGCATCGGATATTTCCTCATTTTTCAAGGATGAGTTCCCTAATCCATAATTAGAAGAAAGTAAACAAAAAACCCAAAAAACCCAAATTCAGCCTTTGCTCAAGTTTTCAACGGTCTTACATAAAATCTTGTGAACTTTTTTTTTCTTTTCCTAAAGGTCAAAAGAATTAGGTTAATTAGTCAATTAGTTCTAAGCTACATACACATCTACTGACTTTTTTAACATCAGACAAGATTAGGTTTTCCCACAATGACCACCATCCTTACACCGCCTTCAAATTTACTGATTCTATTGTTTAAACTAAAGTAGGCCATGTCAGGAGAATAGAAACTCCGGTGTATCATGTAAGACTGTGGTGAGTGAAGTTGAAAAGTCAGTGTGTTAACTGCTACAGAAAGCCAATGCCATCAGCTGTCCTCCATAAAGAGAAGAGAAAATGCTCTCTGTGCTCCTAACAGAGCACTTCCTGGGTCTGCCAAACTGTATGAACAATCAGAGCAGAAGGGTCACATAAGCAGTATAAAAACACCTGCTGACACTGTTGGAAAGTATGCAAACATTCTATGCTGACCAAAATTTTATCAAAGACATTGGATAAACACCATATGTCTAGTATTATTCTGAATACATTACACTACATCAACTAATATATTTCACAGGTTGTTGAAATTAAATAAGTTATTATTTATCCAAGTTTAGTAATCAGGAAATCCAAGCAAAAGTATACCTTTTTTGCATCACAGCACAAATTTGCACCCCAAACTATGATCACTTCAAGATGATGAGAGCACAGATAAAATTCATTCACTTTTCAAAGTTTGTCTGAATTCATCCCCTGCCCAAAAGGGAGAAGACAGAAGTACAGTGGGTAACCAGAATACTCTCAGTAACATTTGTTTACCAGGAAAAACTGTAGACCTACATGTCAGCAAAAAACTGGAGGAAGTGGCTCGCTGAGATGCTTCTGAATAGCATAGTATTTATCCAGAAGTATATTTGGATATAATTTATTGACAAATTTTTACAGACTAAAATTCCTATTTCGTCACAAAATTTTATTTTACCAATCACATAATGCATCAGAATACATACTTTATCTTAAAACATGTCTCTCCACATACATGTGGCTTATTTTTCCTGGAAGAAGTAAATGGCCTCTCTTCTCCATATACAATAGTAAACACAGTACAGTTTCAGGACAACATGACCAAAGGCCTGGCCTGAGTGAGGTTTGCAGAAACCAAGTTTTCCATTATGCACTGAGGAGGACTATTTCACAGTAAGCGCACGTACAACATTCTGGGACTTGAACTCAGAGGCAGCTGGTTCAACATGCAGTGTGCTCCTTCCTTCTCGCTGTCTCACTGCTGCTTTACTAAGCACAACCACATCCAGAACACCATGAACACGGGACTGGTAAGCTGGAGCAAGTGTACTACAATTTCTAACATGAAGCTTGTCCCTTTAGACAAATGATTCCTAGACTGTAGCTCCTATGGACAGAACGTCATGGGGGGAAGGCCAACAGTTCCTGATACTGATGATTTATTATAAGAAGTTCCAGAAAGCCACATCTACTTTTGGCGTCCCTACTGTAGACTATTTTCTGGAGGAGTAATTCAAAACTATTTTTTTATGTTTCTCTAAATTTGTACAGTACAGAATAATAAAACCAAGATAAACCATAATTTCCTCATTAGTACCAGTACAGAAAATTCAGTTTTAAATTATAGTTAACTATGAATTCAATTCATTAAATACCTTACATTAACACATGGAAATGCTAAAGAATAGCGCGCGCTAGCAGTGACTATAATACCTTTTAACCTAACACTTCATTGTGAAGTCCCAATAATTCTTCTATTCTATTCCTCCATCTAACTCTAGATTTCACCTGTCAAGGGGATGAAATCCTGCCATATCTAAAACAATAGTTTAGAGCAATAGTTTTGAATACAGGACAGGAAATAACTTTTTGAAAATTACACTACAAGGTTAGGCCAGCAAGCTGAACCTCAGCAATGCTAAGTCTGCCACTTCATTTTCAAACCCTACTTCTCCAAATTACTTCTTAGAACAAAGATGAATGACTAGATCTCCACCCACGAGATCTCACCTGGAGAGAAGCACCATCTTTACGGATCATCACCAGCCTACTCAGTCACTCTTTTTCTTGGAAGTAAATTTCTATTAAACATGTGTAAAATAGAGGTTTTTTTTTGTTTGTTTTTTGAGACAGGCCTTCTCTGTCTAGCTTTAAAGCCTATACTGGAACTAGCTCTTATAGACCAGGCAGCTTTGAACTCACGGAGATCTGCCTGCCTTTGCCTTCCAAGTGCTGGGATTAAAGGTGTACGCCACCACTGCCTGGCAAAGACTTACTTATTTTATTTTACATGTATGGGCATTTTGTCTGCGTACATATGCATGTCCCCTGGAACTGGAGTTACACACAGTTGTGAACTGATATGTGGGTACTGGGAATTGAACCTGGGTCCTCTAGACGAGCAGTCAGTGTTCTTGACCATTGAGCCATTTCTCCACTCCTCTAAAATTAAGTTTTTATCAGCATTAATTCCAACAATTTGTTTAATCCAAGCCACATATTTCAGGAGCAAAGCCAGGAAGTTGCCCCATGTTTCTAGAACAAAAGCCTTCTCTCAGTTCTCTTCATTAACTAGACGCAGAAACTCCTCTCAAATCAAGACTCAAAATACCAGATTAATCCAGAAATTCTCCCTAACACTGTGCTGTAGACAGTTGGGTACACAGACCTAAAGACAGAACACCTATGGGGTGACAATATGAAAATTATTATTGGAGAATATAAGAAGTCAAACCCAAACTATTGCAAACGTTAAGTTACTTATCTAATCTAAGGAACATGCCTCTTTGTCTCACTCCTGGTAAAAAGTCAATTAAAGTAACTTTAAATAGCCATGTTCCCTAGTGGATTCCAGAGAAAAGGTATGTTGTCTGTTTCTCTCTATCCTCATGCCCTAGAAGAGGTCTAAGCAAATAAGGCCAGAATTTACCACAAGGAAGCACTTCTTTCTAATAACAGTTACTTGCAACAAAGTATCACTACAAAAGGATGGATCTAATTATTGGCTTGTTCCAAGAGCTACCTCAGATGGGACTACCACAGGGGCAAGTTGCTTAAGAGAGACTTTCTCCTCAGTAAGAAAATATTCCTGAGTTTTTTAACCTCTTGAGCATTTAGGTTTGGTCATAAGATTAAGGTCTTAAAAATAGATATACATGGAAGTCTTGTGTGGTACTTTCTTTGCAAAGGTTATATACTAAATAAGTAGACCCCGATGGAACCAAGACTTCACATCTTATCCCTCCTGGACAGGGCCTTTGGACATGATGGAGCTTTGGTAGCCATCATGTATCCTGAGGAGACTGTGACTCCGTAAAGCAGACGAACTGCAGATGATAAAGACTTACACATAGTATCACTAGCCTTGAAATCCTCTGCCTCCCGAATCCATTATGTAATGAAGACAGAAACTTTTACTTACACCATGATTTTGAATTCTCCTGAAAGGCCTTTGAACTATTTAGTAGCGCTTGAAATTATACAACAGGCCTGCTTTGACAAAATGGATAATGACTCACCCTCTACCGCCTCCAAGATTAAGGTTCGTTAGTGTATCAAGTGCATCAACCAAACAATGTGGGGACAAAGAAGGGACTTGAGCCTTAGAATAACAACACTCAAGAATGCACTGGCACTTACATGAAGGCTTCCAGCTATCTCAGCAATAAGACTGCTGGTCTTGAAGAGGAACTGAATTGCGCAGCAAAAAAAATTATTATTATTAAAGTTTTGGGGGTTTGTTTTTATTTTTTCAATGAGACACAGGACATGCAGTGTTGATGCTTGTCTTATGAAAGTTTAGAAACATAATTTGACTATTCAAGGTCTCCATTCAACATTACAGAGAAGACTTAATTAACACCTAAGGGACTTACAGGTCTAGAATTTTCTTCATATATTAGAATAATATTAATTCAAACCAAAAAAACTGTTTATGTTCAAGACAATTCCTTCAATAAAAAAGCCATTAATACAATGCAACAGCATCTTCCAAGTATCAATTTTTAAACAGGGTTTTATCACCATGTGCCTGCCATTCTGTCTACCAACAATGCCCTTGTTTCTGCAATGTATCATATCCAGCTACCTACCATGTACTTGTTTCTACTTTTGTCTTTTAGATTCTAACATACATGTGTCTTGCTTAGTGGGCCCTGTTCTAAACCCTAAAGTAGAAGCCATCAACTGATTTCTCATTTTCTTCCTTAGTTGATAGTGCTTATGCTCATTTTCAACTTTTAATTGTATGTAATACCTATTTCCCACACTAAGAATACCAAACTATTTGCTTTTGTTCCTACAGTTGTATGTATGGACCAGACCCAACGCCAACACATGGGAGTTCAGTTGCTACAAATGCCTGAAATGTGGAAGAACAGACGAGTAAATGAAGCAAATGCAAAGGAATTGCAGAAATCTTAAATGTGCACTCACCTCATTAAACACAGGATACATGACTGCATAGAGAGGCATAGAAACCATGGAAGTGGTCTCAGCTTCATTCTTCATCTCTTCCATTGTCATCCTCATTCAAAAGCCAACTACAGTAGAAAAAGCAATGCTAAAATGCAGAGGAATCTTCATTCACTGCAGAATTTCTTCCCTTTTCTATGTATGTACGATAAAGAATGGTACACAAAGAAGAAGAGCAATCTAAAAGGAAAAGAAGAAAAAGTAATTTATATTAAGGGAAAACAACAAAATTCTAGAAACGCCCATTTTAAAATTAGAGTTGCTGGCTATCACACCCAGAAGTCGATTTGCTAATGCATTTTTCACGTGAAAGCCACCCCAGTCAGCAAGATATTCTGCTCTTCTTTATAAACCCAAGATTTACAGAGACCTCTCGGAGTGAAAGAGCACCCTTTCTATCCGTACATACGCAAGGAGCCTAGACATTGCTCATTCACTGAACAAATGACTGTTTTGTACCTAGAGATACAAGATATAATGCTTATCATTCAAAAGGTCTATACAATATTCTTCTGAAGAACTCAATTGTCTGACAATAAAGGGCTAGAGTGCTGCTTCAAGGGCTCCAATACCCTGTCACCCTGTCAAATCTAAGTGCTAGGTGCTCTATTGTACTCTGCAGTGAAAGGGGTTGAACATCTGCTAACAGCTGAGTCCTTGTTTTTGGCAATTTTTAAAAATGCAAAAAACAAACAAACAAAAAACCCTTTCTTTTACTGAGCTAAATTTTGCTCCCCAACTTTACAGAACACCACCAAAGCCAGTTCCTAAACTTTACAGAGGAAGAGAAAATCACTAACGTAACATATTAAGGTAGAGTTATGAGGATTGCTTTGGCTCTAAAAAACGTGAAGGAAAGAACCAAAGAGCAGAATTATAGACAGGGAAAACTTACCATATTTAATATGTCAATTGAAGAGAAAAAATAGGACCAGAGCGAAGCAAGCAAAAGTATCTAAATAGCAATGACAGGCCTCCTGTTCCTACTTAGTAACTACTTAATGAGCTTCTAGGTGATCTGCTGTTTGTGTGCACACCTAATCCCAGCACTCTGGAGAGAAAGGAGGGTTTCTGAGCGAGAGGTTCATTTGTGCTTCCAAGTCAGTTTCACTCAATAAAACAAAATAATCACACAAAACAAACTTAAAACCAAGGGGGGCTGATAAGCAATAATAGTGAAAATAAAAACTACAGAATTAAAACAAAGAATAGATCAAACAGTAAGAATCCATGGTCCCAATGATAAAACGAAAGAAACAGCAAAATAGGACCAGAGACAGGCCTTGAAGAGGAACTGAATTTGGTAATAGGAGGATCACTTTTTAAATATTTTACTATTCTACCTACTGGCACAGCAGGTAGTACACATCAGGTGATAAAAAAATCTTTCTATTGCATATCCCCCTTTAAATGTGAACAAACATTTAAAAACAACATTTGGAAATTTGGGCATTGGTATGGGTCTTGGTCTACTGATAGAAATTTAAGGTCAATCTTATATATTTTTCTGCTCTTGATTAAGGTATTGTGTTTGCGCAGCTCATTTAAAAGTGTAATATATAATTAAGAAATACAGGTTAATAGACAATCATCTATAATAGTCAAGTTAGTTAAGTTTTCTAGATATACAGAGATATATTTCAGTTAGATAGGTATTCTTCAAACTTTCAGAGACCTTCAAAATATGGCATTTAACATGTTTTAAGAACTTAGGACTTTTCATGGCAATGAGACACATCTGCTCCTGGCAGCACCAATCTATTTCAGTGGATGGTGGGCATTGAAGAGGCTCTGGAGTTTGTTGGACATTTGGGCAAAGAGACTGCTCTTGCCTGGATGGCTTGATATCATGCTGTGTGAGCTGAACATGCAGGACCCACAGAGAGATAACTGCCTAAAGAAGATGAGACAGTCCTTTGGGGTTCCTGCTTCATGAAAGAGTCTGCTAGACATTCTGCAGGACTCAAAAGAAATTGACTGACAAACTGCCAAGATAGGCGGAATTGTCTTTGAAATTTCCTGCTTCACAGAAACGTCTGTCACATACTATGGGACTGCAGGATGAAGATGGCTGCCCACAACATTACAGAAAAACTTTGGGTGACTGTCTAGATGTAAGATGTCTCTGTCAATTCTAGAGTTTTGGAAGTTGGTTACAACACATTTCCTGTTTACTTAGGTAATATTCTATCCTTCTGGAGTCTTTGCTGGAGTTGAAGAATAGATAGCTATAGTTTTCCTTAGTTATGATAAAAGATAAAGTAGATATAAACATTGTAACTATAAGTAATTCTTGCTTGATATCTGTTTTGTTATATGCAATTTTACTGTGTTAAAATTAAAATCTTTCTACTGCAGGAGGGAACCCTGCCAGTAAGCCACACCCATGTGGCTATACACAGATTAATAGAAATGGGTTAAATTAAGATGTAAGAGCTAGCCAATAAGGAACAAGAGCTAATAGGCCAAGCAGTGATTTAATTGAAAAAAACAAATAAACAGGACTTTGGGAGCTCAATCCAGTGCTCCAATGCGGGTCTCTGCCTCTGTTTCCATCAGTTGCTAGATGAAGGTTCTATGGTAATATTTAAAATATTCATCAGTCTGACTACAGGGTAAGTCTGGATCAGGCACCCTCTCCTCTACTGCTTGGGGTCTTAGCTGCGGTCATCCATGTGGATTCCTGGGAATTTCTCTAGAGCGAGGTTTCTTGCTAACCCTATAATAGTTCCCTCAATCAAGAGACCTTTCTTTGCTCTCATCTCTGACCATCCTCCTTCTCGACTATCCCATTCCCTCACTTCTCCTCATCCCTCCCCACTCTTCTCTTCCCCTTCCACCCTCCCTCATACTCTCAATTTATCAGGTGATCTTGTCTGTTTCCACTTTTCAGGTGGATCTATAAATGTTTTTCTTAGGGTTCTAAAAGACCAGATAAAGAATGGGAGGAATGAGAATATGAGCAATGTGGTCAAGGTCAAGATGCATTCACCCACTGAAACAGTCTACCTGCCCTAATGGGAGCTCACCAACTCCAGCCAGACTGGGAAGGAACAAGCATAGGAGCAAACTAGTCCCTCTGAATGTGGTTGACAGCTGTATGGCTGGGGCAGACTGAGGGGCCACTGGCAGTGGCACCAGGATTTATCTCTATTGCATGTACTAGCTTTTGGGGAACCTATTCTCTTTGGGTGATACCTTGCTCAGCNTGGGAGGAGGGGAGAGAGTGAGAACTTGGATTGGTATGTACAATGAAAAAAGGTAGTTTTATTTTTTTATAAAAAAATTAAAAAAAAACAATCTTTAATCTTATACAGGTTATGTCATGGGAGGAAAACAGAAAATGAACAAGGGTGAGTAGCAAAAGCAACACTGGCCTGTATGTTTGTTGAAAGGGGAAAGCAGGTGACAAGATCAGACAATGAGCGTTTCATGAAGAAGATGGCCAGACATTTTTAAAGTCACGGAGCGTATGACAATTAAAAGCACTCTGCAAAGAACAGCAGGGTCACTATCTTGAAAGCTTAGAGTGAGGTGATCAAAAGAAAGGCTGTTTTCAAGTATTTCAGTAAGAATGAGATGACAAACGGCAGAGCAGGATCAATTGGCTCATTCTGACCTTACTCTTAAGAATTCATGTGACTATCACCTAAGACAGAAGTGCTGAGAGGTTCAGTGACCAGGGCGGATGGCTAGAACCCTTAAGCGTACCTGCTGACATCTCTGTGTACATTAAGCCTGGTCAAACCATCTGCATGTACTAGTGTTGGGACTCTTCTTGATCTTGTGTTTAGCAGTTTCTCCTCCAAAACTACCATTGTACTATTATCAACTCTTTATCAACCTTTTAATACCATTACTGTGAAAACGCTCCTCCACACCCTTTACAGCAGACCTGATTTTAGAGTATACATTACAAACTGGACCCACTTATGGTTCTTAGCATGAGATACACAACAACGGCTCCAATGAGGCTTTAAAATAGAGGATTATTCTGCCAGGTTTAATTCAAGTTGCAATGTGCTTCTTTCATTCCTTCCACATGTGTCTTCCTTTGAAATGGTTTCATGGACAACCTATAAATATGGCAAGTCAACGAAAAGTTTGCTATAAAACAGTAAGTGCCCACTGAGCTGAGGTCCGAGAACCTTGTTTAGACAAGGTTCCTTCCCTGGACAGTTTTGAGCTTCATCCATGCCATAGGAGATAAGCAACACACTACAAGGTACTCGGTCCTAGGTGAGAAATGGTCCTTCATGTACAGATAACTGAAGATCCCTGATTCTAAATTCCAAACCTGGAAGTGATCTCATCCACCTTAAACCTGCACTAAAAAATACAAAGTCCCCAAATGCTAATTAATGTGTCAGTTAGCTTTACTGTAATTGCCTGCATAAACAATCAAAGAGGAATGATTTATTTGGCTCAGTTTCGGAGGCTTCAGTCCACCCTGAAGGCACCACAGGGCAGTAATGTGGCTGGCAGACAGGAAGCAGCAAGAGGCAGCCTTCTTTCTCCACTCTAGGTAACTTCAACCCCTAGTTTATGGGACCATGCACTCCACATAAGCAGATTTGGACAGATTTTCCCCTTAAAGCACTCTGGAAATGCTCACAGATACTGCTGATGTGCTTCACTTAAGGTTTTAGGTGCTCCTTAATCCATTCAAGCTGACAACACAGACAAGCACACGGCATACTGATTTAGATGATCACAAGTACTTCTTAATAATAACACAAATCATAAAACCTTAGTTAGTCACATACTTGCCATTGCCACCATGTACCTGAGTTCAATCCCCATCACCCATATAAAAAGGCAGTAAAAGTATAAGTACTTGAAATTCCAGAGTAGGGAAAATGCAGACAGTCAGATCCTGAGGTTCACTGGCCAGCCTACCCTATCCTAGCCCAATGCCTACCCTATCCTAGCCCAATGCTTACCCTATCCTAGCCCAATGCCTATCCCTATCCTAGCCCAATAGTAAGCAAGTCCTGCCCTAGTGACAGTCTCAAAAAGGATGCTCCTTAAGCTGACCTCATGACTCCACACCCAAATGCAGCAGCACGCACACATGCACACAGGCGCGCGCGCGCACACACACACACANGAGAGAGGGAGAGGCGGGGGGTGCTGATACAGGTGACTCAGAAATGGCTTTACATTTCTCTTTTTATTATGCTGCTTCAGAGGAACCGTTTAGTTCAGGGTGAGCTTTGTAGTTGGAATTAGTGAATAGAATAAATAAATAAAAACAACACCAACACACACACACACACACACACACACACACACACCAAGGGCTGTAAAAGTTAAGAACTTTGGCAAATGATACTCAGTTTTTATTTAGAAATAATGCTCTGGTGCAGGATTCCATTACAAATGGAACCTTCTTGTGCATGTTTCTCTTATTTCCCTGAGTATTCAAAGTCGTACCATTAATTTCTAACATAAAAAAAACAGCTTGAAATATACTCCCGAGTTTAAAAGAATTACCACTTGTTTAGAATGAATAGGCATAAAATATATTGCTGGCCATGTCCACTTCCAAACTTAATCTTCAGGGTTCCTGCCCTGCCTGACCAACTCCAGTCTTCTCATAAAGAGCCACAGTATCTCAGAGTTTCTTGAAACAGACTCACTTTACTCCATCTGGGACGTGAGAGATAATTCTAAAACTACTACCAGTTACAACAGACAAAGTGAATGAACAAGCAGAAATTCTTGGAACTGGACTGAATAAGGTTTTTCGGTGAAAAGGGTTTCCTAAATAACCTACATTTTCACTATTTAGCAACAAAATGAAAAAAGTGCACCTTCCTCTAGCATGGTGCAGAATCCATGAGCTATGTTCCAATTCCTGTGTATTTCTTTTCCCCATAAGGACTTATGAGATAGAACAGAGCAACGTTTGAATGAACAATCTAAGGATATAAGTAGACAATCTCTAAGTTCAGCCTTGCTAGTATCTTTTCAAGTACCTAGCTTAGCAAACTAAAAACAAACACAAAAACCTGCGCTTTGGAATTTGACATCTGTCCTGCTGGGCTTCCCAAGTGACTAAGGCTGACCACTGCTTTCAGCCCCCGAATTTACCCCTTCTGGAATAGATAAGGGTAGCTTCTGCCTGTTCCACTAGAGTATTTTACATGTATATGGCTCTCCTTTTTATTTTTACAGGGGCTGGCAGCTGAGTTAAATTGAGTCACTCAGATGACTCTGGACTTGAACTGTGGAGAAATTTGACTTGAACATTTGATTTTTGGGACTCTAAGAGACTGACTAAACATATTTTATATCACAACATTGACAAAAGCTTGATAGGATAGAAGCTGAATCCTGTCATTTGGAACTTCGATGTCTCTCAGACCCTCATGTGATGAAGGCTTGGTTTTCCAAGAAGGTGATATTAGGAGTTGGTAGAAATTTTAACAAGTGGAACTGGTTCATAGAACTTAGGTCAAAGGTGTTATGGCCCTTAATGTTTTAAAATAGACTTCTTGTTCTTTGTTCCATCTTGTATCATCTTATTCCTACCTTGATGGGATCTGTCTCCAAAGCACTGTGACCAAGTGACCATGAACTGCAGCCTATCTCAGACATTTTATCAGAGAAAGAAAGTGTTTAACTGATTTCAAAATTAATATTGTCTACAAGACAACAGGGCCAGAAATGCTGCCGATAGATCTGAGAACATCAAGAACATAGTTGTCTCAAGTGTAAATGCTAATAGCAACTAACTTACAGGTTTGATGTGAAGATAGCGTATTATTACAGATAGAACAATATATGGGGCATGGTAATTAATATTAGCAATTATGTTCAAGTGGAGAAATGCACATGCAATTTAGAATGAAGTTAGGCATCCTCCATTGCCAACTCTCCAGGGTATCAAGAACTCTGACCACAAAAAAGCTGGTAAACATAATGATTTTAAACCTCTTTAAGACAGCAGAGCTCCTGATTTCGAATATCTCCCCTCTCTGTATATGTGCGTGAAACAAAACGTTAAACTATTCTTTCATTTAATAAAGCATTAAAAGCATTTAAAACTTGCTAGCCCCTCCCTCTCATAGAAGCCATGACACATCTATCTCTCCTCAAAACACAAGTCACTCCTCTATAGAACTAGCATAGATAACACTAACGTAATTGTTATAAACAAAGCATAAGCGGATGGCCCTAATAGTAAGGGTAAGAGAGCACAGGATATCTACAATCAAACTTTTCTGTAACTCAGTACCAGATCTCAAGCTCTAGCCGGTAACTTTCTTTGCTATAGATGGTTGATACATTTAAGAAAATTAACTGCTAAAGTTCTAAAATTTTAAAGATAACCATTATAGATATCAAGACCAGTCTTCATCTTTCACAGTTCAGAACCAGAATGACTGACAGTGTTAGCCAAATACAAGAATATGCTTCCAAGGCCTACTGTATTTGGTGTTTACAAGCAGTACTAGGTTACCCTGCCTCGCTCTGTGTGTTAACTACCTATGGCTCAACCTGCACAGAACAGAGCTGTGAACTCCCATAAAACTGTCGAGAGAGACACAAGTAGGCAGGAATGTACTTGAGTTAAGTTCAGACTTTGTGGATTTTTACTTTGGTAACTCTGATTCACCATAAGGTCAATTATTACACTATGTCTATACATAGCATAATATGTCTAGCACACTATGTACTAATATACAAATATATAGTACACTTACATATTTGGGGTAATTACTGAACATTTATAAAATCTATGAAGTGGAAGAAGTACTTTTCTACAGGACATAGCAGGAGATAAATGTTTAAATTTGGAAGGAAGGTTTAAATTTTTACTCATACTGTTTGTTCTGCTTATTTCTTTTATACTGCTTAATTCTTTAATAACTTTCTGTTTATACTGTTCAATTCTTTAGTAACTTTCTAAACTCATTGAGAAATTAATGCACACACTGACTGGAGTTTTCACCTTGCATGGTTGCTTAGAGTACTAAGTATATTTAAAAAAAATTAATGAAGTGGCTGACATCCAATAAGCGTCTAACTCACATGGTTAAAGATATTTCATCAACGCTCTATGAGCTGATGGCTTCAGGCTGAAAGGAGGTTGAGACAAACCAGATGAGAGTGTAAACTCTTGACTTGCAGGACGTGGTGAATTAGTGTCTCCTTCAATTCTACCACCTTCAGTTGCCTCTGCTTTCCTCATCTTCATCCTTCCTATACCCAGCACAGTGACAATCTAATGCTGATTATCATAATGTCAAATCCCTTATACACACAATGGTACACCTGTTACACACACCCATTCCCAAAACTTTTCTCTCTCATTTCTCAAAGGAGAGTTAAAAGTTACTTTGACCATCAAAATTCATGTCACCCACAGGAAATTACTCTCAATTTGGGGTACAAAAAGAATTTGGTCATCAAATGAACTTTAAGACTAAAGCCATGGTGTAAAACTTTATTTTCAGGGCTGGAGAGATGGCTCAGTGGTTAAGAGCACTGGCTGCTCTTCTGAATGACCCTGGGTTCAATTCCCAGCACCCACATGGTAGTTCACAACCATCTGTAACAACAATCCCAGGGGATCCAACTTCTTTGGGCCTTCTATGGGCACTGTACACACGTGGCACAGACAGACACACAGGCAAAACACCCATGCACATAAACATAAATAAAAAAATTCACACACAAAAAAACCCAATAAGCTACTTTTACTTTCTTAAATGGATACAGGTAGGTTTAATAAAGGAAGCTGTGTCCTAGAAGCAGATTGGGCAGCACAGGAAAACCAAAATGTGATCAGGGACCAGTGACAACATATTACAGGTAAAACTCTAGAGTGATCGAAATTAGAGAATCAGAATCTGAGATCAGCAGGTTGACGGGGCATGGGAATAAGAAAAATAGCAAATGGTCTCTTAGGTATCTGAAGATCATTGGCTTAGAGAATAATATAAATTTCTTATTGTGATCTTTTTTATATCCTACACCACTGACTAAATACCCCAGAACTCAAATATGGATATCAGCCCTCTTGATCATGCGCCACTTTTGGCCATGAAGTTCGCAGTGTAGGAAGCTCATACATAACGTGCCTAGCTGAACAGTCATTTAGTATTTAATTGACAAACATGACGTTTTCCTTTTTAGCAGCATTTGTGATCTCACTTTTTAATTTTGTCAACATAACAATAAGATTTAAAAGTTCTTAGAAATTCATATAAACAGCTCGCAGAATGTTTCTGTTCTCTAAACAAGACCACCCTGGAGCATGTNAAGGGGCCAAGGCAGTTTCTTTATTAACCAATGAAAGTAACACATAGACAGATGACCCTCCTACATCATTTGCGTGGGATTGTTTATGACTTACGCCTTCAAGCATGTCTACTAACTCCTTTGTCTTAGAAGCCCACTCTTTCATTTAATAACCCCCAAATAGGTAAGGGTTTCTAAAATACTCAGCAAAGTCATTTTTCCTTATTTGATGTTCTTACACCAAAACAAGGCACTCTAAATGCTGATAGAATCTGCAGCACCAAATGACAATTTGCCCGAGGCTCTCTTGTTTAACACTAGGTGCTAATGAGGACAAGGGGTCTCTCCTGATGACACCATTAAACTTTACTTCTTACTCCTCACTGATCTCAATACAAGCTTCTTAGCTGCAAAAAGAGAGTAATAGAATGGATATCTATAGGGTATTTAGAGTCTCCGCTGTAACCTTCATTTCATAAAACAATTTGTAAGAACACCTACCTACATTGAGGTAGAACCTCAAAATCTCAATACTATAAAAATGTCCATGTTAACATGGATAAAGGCATCCCTCAAAGCATGTGTATTTCTAAATAAAAAGGTCATAGCATTACTCAAAATCTTTTGGAATTAAATTAAGAAAGCCTTGCAATAAAGTGCCACTGAGAGCCACTGCTGCCTAGAGGCCAGGTCTGACTCATTTACCATTTCCAAGTACCTTTTGTTGTACCTTACATAAGTATGAGAAGGCAGTAAGGGTGTAACATCTGAGGGTTTTGACATTCCTTCAATACAATCTCAGCTCAATTCCAGGTCATCCTGAATTAAGGCAGGATGGCTGAATAAGACAGAAAGAGCCATTTCAGCGCACGGAGACCGAAGGTTTTGTCCCTCCATATCAGCTATGTCTCCTAACAATCAAACAGATGCATATGAAACGCTGTCTAAATATTAAAATGTCTAAGTAACAAAGATAATGATCTTCACATCTCCTTTCCTCTCTATGTACCTAAGTTTAAACTTCCTAAAAGAATGTATCTGTTATTTTGATTTCCTAGTACATGTCACGGAACTCTGGATGGTCTCAATCAGCAACAGTGCCAGCTGAAGATATAGTGGAGTCAAGCCCTTGAGAATGAACAGGACTGCGGTGGAGAACCAAGGAGAACCAATGACAGAAAGGAGCACTCCTGCTTCTTTAAGACGTGCCTGCTCTACCAAGGCCAGTGGTAGCAATTATTCATACACACAAGTCCCAGACTGAGATAAGAAAATGAGCCATGCCACTGACAAACAGCCACAGAGTCTCAGTCTGAGCAAGTCTCAGCACTGATTTTGAGTGATGAATTATGAAATATAACACCAGAAAAAATATATTTTCCAACAGCCCCTGAGAAGTAAATCAAATACTTAACCTACCAAACTAAAAGAAAATAATCTATTTCATTAATAGAAAAAACCCTGGACGTAATGTAGAAGTGGTCTGTTAGTTCCTCTGTATGAACTTCCCAGGAGATTTTTAAGTGTAAACCTGCTTATTAAATAACAGTAACTGTGCCTTAATGACCTTGACATCTAAGGGACAACTTCTCTGTAACTGCAACTCTAATACTACAAGTAGGCCTTTAACCATGAACACCACTTTACTAAAACGATTAAATGTCTGCTATCTTCTGAGAGCCACATGGACTGAACTCCTAACGTAATTCCAAGCAAATATGAGTTCTGTAATCTTGGGCAAGTGACTTATTTTCTCTACATCTTATCTTTGTTGTTCACAAACTCTAGATAATAGAGCTCTTACTTCCTCTTGTGGTTGTGAGGATAATAGGTGGGCATGGGCTTGGCACAAACACTACACATGTATTAGATTCTAGCTTATTCCAAAGTAGACAATTTCACACATAAAACATACTCAACAAACACAGAAGTGAATGAACCAAGGATTGCCTATGGTAAACTTGTTGCCAAGGGACTATTCTGACTGAGGGAAGAAAGTTAACTTCTAGTGCTTACCCAACAATCCAGTGTAACCCAATGATAATAAAAATTCTGTGTTCCCCTTCATCCCTAAAGTGATAACAGATTCTAAGTAACTAAAGAAGATTAAAGAGGTTCAAATCACTTTTGCAGTTTTAAAAAAAGGCTTCCTATACTCCAAATGTAAAAATGGCCTTGCAAAAAAGACTAATAGTGTGATGCCAGCCAAGTTGTGCTTTGAAGCTTAAATGAAATCCTTATGTTTATATAAAGCTGAACTGTAAAATTAAATTTCAGCAAATAAGATACTTAATTGCCTTAACAGAGGGCTTTCATTTTTATGTTATTGTTGAATGTGTATACATATTCTATTATCTTAAACTTGAAATATTTCAAATGTAATAAAGTATAAAAATCATACCATCTTTAAATGTTTCAGAGGAAAAAAATTCTTAGTAGAAATACCTATTGCAACAATCTTAACACTCTAACAACGTATAATATATATATATAGTTTAATCTCCTACAAACTGCATATATGAGATAAATATTAAGTATTTATTGAAGATTTAAATAACATTTGGACTAACTGTTTAAAAGTACCACGTTAGACTTAAGCAAAGACACATTAAATAATAAACCTTAGAACATAACCAAAATTTAAAGTAACTCTTTTGACAATATTCTTTGAGACAGTGGACTGATAAATATATGAGTAAAAAGCCACATACATAATTCAGAGCTGCTGAATGTATTTTATTGTAATAGTGTGGCACTGTGAGAAATTATTGTTTTCCAGACAAAAATCTAGCCTACTATATCCTTAAAATTTTGTCTGCAAAATTTTAAAAACGCTTTTAATCTTCTGTCATACTCAAAGCAGGTAAAATATTATCTTAAAACCCTCAAATACAACTTTTATGAAGGGCACAAAAAGTTCCTGTGAAATTAGAGAGTTAAGTTTCCCCAAATCCTCTTCCCTCAAGAAGGCTGCATTAAATCCTGGTATAACCAGGAACTAAGAAAACCGAAGAAGCATGGTGACAGGTCTAGGGAAGCCTTGGCTCCAGTCTTTCGACGACCCCAGCCATTTGACTGTATTCTGAGTAGAATGTGTAAGCTGACTTCTAGTGTTGGTGTCCTTGGTCATAGGCAAGAGAAATAACTCAGTAAAAATCGAATACATTTAAGGGAAGAATAGCATCCATTAAAAGTTTTGTCCATGTTTATATTTTGTTATAATGAATCTTGTTTTTAAAAAGCAAAGCAGTAGCAAGTTTTCTAAAATGCTGAGCTACACAGAAATGTTGCTGTAAAAGAAATTAAGTCTTTTAAATTTCTACAAGGAAACTACTTCTCTAGACTTTAGAGATCTCCAAGAAAAAGGACCTTTGTATAATTTACATTAAGCTTCTGGCATTAACTCCTTTATACTGTTCTAAATTCATTTGAAAATTCCTCTATCTTTCAATTGGCTATGAGGAAGGAAGCAAATGCTTCATCCATTTCTTTATTTCTGTCCCTAGCATGGCACTGGAGGCACTATGCTTGTATTCATTCATTCATTCATTCTGCAAATACTTACTGATTACTCACTGCTAAATAGTGTAAGAGAAAGTAGGCTAAGCCATAACAAATGAGAATGCCTTGCCCAGATAACTTTGAGTAGGATGATAAAATATTAGGAATTCAGTAAAGAAATAGTAAGTTCCTATTCTGACAATAGAATTCAGAATACGGGAAAGATAGAGCAGGAATCTACTCCAGTTTTGGGAAGGAGAGTTTAGAGTAAGCCAGGTTTTGAAGGAATCAACCAAACTGGGAGAGTGGAGATGAAACAGGACAGGTAAAGAGCTGAATCTGTAAAATGGTCCCCAAATCAGGAAGTATCTTAGATTCGAAAATCAATAACTAAGGAAAAGGTTGGAGCCATTCAGGAGTAGGGAACAACATGGTGGGATTAAACAGTGTAAGGGTAAGAGGGTCATGACATCTAAACACTGGTGATGGCCAGTCTTTTTCTTACATAAAATAATCAAAGTTTTGAACATAATATTAAAGGTCCATAGTCAAAAGACTATGGGCTATAACCTAATCTATTACAGGTCATAACACCTTGGGCAACCACTGAATCACTCTAACAACTGAGACTACAAGGATAAACAATATA
The DNA here is from genome assembly GCA_001685075.1 of Bramus lutescens. Classification (NCBI taxonomy): domain Eukaryota; kingdom Metazoa; phylum Chordata; class Mammalia; order Rodentia; family Cricetidae; genus Bramus; species Bramus lutescens. The sequence goes on along the minus strand of LOEQ01002666.1, from coordinate 40,525 downwards.
CAGCTCCTGCTCTTATAGACTATCCTTTAAGAGAGAAACAGCTATAAATGGAAGACCGCCAAGACCCTGCAAAGGATGATGTCTGAAAGTTGATGCAAAGCTACTTTAGAGAAGAAGTGAGGCACTGAGAGCTGAGCAGTATAAAGCCAGTGAGCTCTAGCTAGCGATGGAAGGATTTTTAAATACAGCAATAACATCATTCATCTTAGCACAACTGTGGCACTGAACACCGCAATTACAATGGACTTCAGGACAGATACATTTAGAACAAACAAAAACTAATTTTTCCTTTTTGTTAAAAAAAAATCCCCTCCAGAATAAGATTCTTCTGATGTCAGAAAAGTTTTGCATTTAAAAAAAAATCAAACAAATCGTTAATAAGCATGGCGTGCAAAGCACATTCAAAACATGGCATATTTATTTACAGTATATAATGTGTATTCAGTATTCTAATTTATATAGTACCCCTACTAACTATAAATGTGCATGTTTATGGACATGATCTTAGAAAGAAATCCTGACTTCAATAAAAACTACAATTCTATGAAAAACTGTCTAATAATATCTATCACCTATAATTAGTCACTTGTTGTTTGAAACAAGTGCATTGCTTTTTACTCAATATAGAAGCATCATTTTTTCATTCTTTGAAATTAAGAATGAATTAAGTCACAGATGATGCCTAGGAGAAAGCATACAAGCGCCTGTTTTTACTACTTACACATGGAGTGAAGAAAATGAGGGAACATTAAAAATCTCAGACAAAAAAAGTCATTGCTGGTAATGATCATGTTATCACTTCTCCATGATTCTGCACTGAAGCTTTCACTTAATAAAAACTTTAAAATGTGTAAAACAAGTTTCATGAAAGTTTCACACGTCCTTTAATCTTAGTCGTAGAAAATAGAAAAGGACTATTCTCTGAAAGGCAATGCTAAACTTATTGCTAAATATTATCTACCCTTTAAAAATGGCGTGTGGAAATTGTTATCATTTAGTATGACTCAGGAAAAGGGGGAAATATTTAACGATCCTTCCTGTTCTAGCCAAACGTTAGAGGGGTTGCTTAGGGAAGGCTTTCACTCCACCGCCAACAAACCAACTCTTCACCTCCCGAGCGTTTCTGAGAAACACACACACACTACTCTGCAGCGTCTTTCATCCTCTTAGAGCACTACCAACCACCTTCCCACTTTCTTTCTCAGCAGAAAGACAGCTCTGGTCAGAACCTGGACTTTCTGTGGACCAGATTCTGAAGATCTGTGTGACCTTGGGCACGTCATTTATTTCTTTAGTTTCCCCACAAGCATCCCAAAGTGAAAGCGCTTGTGGGCACAGTTCAGAAGTAAAGCCGTCTGACGTCTGAGAGCGAAGAGGGACAAACCTTGCGAGTTCAGAATTAGCTCCTTAGAGAGGCCACATCAGGAAACTGGAACTGAGTCGCAACTGTCAACACGGGCTCTCCCCTTCCCCCCCAAAGGGTATAACCCCAGTCCCGGCGGCAGTCGACGGCCGGGCTCACGCTCGCTCCAGGCCCTGCACAGCTCCAGCCTCACCTGACGGGGACCCCACCCCAGCACNCGCCCGCTCGCCGGCCAGAGCCCAGTCCCGACGCCTCCGCCTCGGCCTCAGCCTGATCCCGGGCCGCCCTGGCCGCCCGCAGAGCCGTGCGGACCCTAACCGAGAAACCTCGCCTTACCGGCAACTGAGGCACAGACTTCGCTTCCCACCTTTGGAGCCCTCTTCAACTCCCGGATCAATTCACTCCGGAGACGCCGGAAGGACCCGAGAGGAACCAGGCGTTGTCCGGAATCCTGCCCAGCAGGAGCCGCGCAAAGCCCGATGGGGATTCGTAGTTCCGCCCGCGGTTTCCGTGAGCACTTCCTGCCATCGTAGGACCACATTTCCCAGAAGGACACGCGAGAACGCCTAGGGCGATGGGTGGGGACTCGTCTAGCAAATCAGGACAGAGTTCCCTGCCTTTACGGGAGGAAGGGAGACCGAAAGAGGGAGAGCGCCCAGAAACGAAGGAAGGGAGGGACCGGCTCTCACCTGAACCAATCCGAATACAAAGCCGAACCTCGGACGCCACGCCCACCGATGGGCGGGGCTCACGGAT
>LOEQ01002666.1:17010-28011 GCA_001685075.1 Bramus lutescens | reverse complement strand
TGCCTCCCGAGTGCTGGGATTAAAGGCGGGTACCACCACCGCCAAGCGAGAATCAATTTTTTAAAGGATAGAAATGCTTTCTTAGAAACAAGAGGAAAATGATTTATAAGGAACCATAATGATACCAGTATTACAAAAATAAAGGTTAATACGAGGTGCTGTGACTATAGAGCAGCAGGTTATATAACCATAATGTAGTAGACAATCAATAAAGAAGAACTGAAAACTCAGAACTAGGAAATCTGAATACAGACTCAAAAAAGCAAAGATATACAAGCAATCAATATTAAAAAATAATCTACTGTAACAAAGTGGAATTTAATCCAGGTTATTGTCACATAAATTAAACCCCAAGCACCTAGTAAAGATAGACACAGCCTGGACGCCTGTGGAGGCTGTGTCAGGCAACAACAGTAGCGAAAGAAGAAAAATCCATAATGTTTTCAGAGTGACAGTTAGCAACCTAAGATGATAATCTTCTCAGCTTTTGTTTCTTTTACTTTATTAGAAAAAACTAACTTTGAAAGAAGTTTTAAAAGTCACACCAAAATTATCCAGAAGCAAATACTATATAACTTGGTTAACTTGTAAACAGTTACAATTGGAATTCAAAAGGAAGCTGTGAAGTTTCACATTAAATTTTTGTGCTTACCTACCACCAAAAGAAAAAAAAATCCATGCTGGAATTAAAACTAGAAAAGCATACATACTCGCTCATTCTTGTACATGGCCTGCACTCCTTCCTCAGTCCTTTCTATGTGCTTCTCTGCATATCATACTGTACACATAATGTATATTTACTTACATATGTTATTACATCTGCTATTGTTCAGATTCCACATATGAGACGGACTTATCAGGTTTTTACAGAATTCTACAAATTTCAGCGCTAAAATTTTATGTAATTTTGAAGGACTAAATGTAGTTTCTTGGTATCTAGAATAAGACAAGAATATAGAACCTCTCAGGCCGGGCGGTGGTGGCGCATGCCTTCAATCCCAGCACTTGGGAGACAGAGGCAGGCCTGGTCTACAGAGCTAGTTCCAAAGCTACAGAGAAACCCTGTCTCGAAAAACCAAAAGAATATAGAACCTCTCAATTATGTTCACTCCTGTAATGAAGAAACTGGAAAAGGCAAATAAAGAACTTCTTGATTAGAAACAAATAATGAAACCCATACTGAGAGTTGAAATGAATTATATATACAGAAAACCGTAATAAACACACACACAGAGTGTGCGAGACCTTGGAACACACAGCTCTAAATGGAATGTGTCCATCAAGTCCTCACAGAGCTCAGGGAATTCCCAAGAAGAGGAGGCAGAAAAAGTGTTAGAGCCAGAGGGGATGGAGGACATCAAAGGAACAAGGCCATTGAATCAACTAAACAGCATGCATATAAACTTACTGAGACTGAAACAGCAAGACCAGGGCCTCTCTGTATATGTAATGAATTTCAGTTTAGTATTTTTATGGGACTCCTTAGAGTGTGTATGAGCGAGTTTCTGATTCTTGAGCCTTCCCTTGGGCTCTTCTGTTGGTTTGCCTTGTGATTTTTGTTTTATTTTATATTTTATTTTGTAATGTTATCTCTTAGAAGCCTGTTTTGTTTTTTCTAATGAGAGACAAAAGGGCGTGGATCATGATGGGAGGGGATGTGGGGAGGAACTTGGGGGAGTAGAGGAAGGGAATCAGGATGTGATGTATGAGAAAATTTATTTTCAACAATTGGAAAATAGATGACATTATTAGAAATATGAGAAGTCAAAATGAGAAACTGACAACAAAGAATAGCTTAAATGAAAAGGTTCAGTAACAATCATTGACAAAATTGAAAACTCTGTGTTCTGGCCTCTGAGGGTTCCAAGCGTTCACACAACCACTCTGATAAACACTTTGACCATTCCTCAAAATGTGAACTTTAAAATTAACATGTGATCCCAGTAATGACACTGTACCTGTGTATCCAAGAGGATTTGGGAAACAAGTCCACATAAAAGTTGATTCATAGGCAAATTAAATGTATTTCTATACAGTGGAGTATTATATGACCATAAGAATGAGTGAAGTGTAGGCAGATGCTAACATCAGTAACCATTCAAAACATTTTAACCAAACTACCAAATACAGTAGGCCAACTTTATAGGGAATCTTTAGAACAGGCAAATCCATAAAAACATAAAAATGATGGGTCAGAGGGCATGGAAACTGACTGTTACTAGCGTGTCTCTACATCCTAAAGGAATGCCCAAAACAGATGGGATAATGAGGCTTTCTTAATTTCATGAACCTATCTTTAAACTGATTGTATATTATAGAAACATTTTAATGTGGAGAATGAATGTGAAAGACAATTGATGCTACCCTCTGGCTTTTGTATGCACACATGCACATTCATGCAAATATAGAGCACACGTGTGTACACACAAATGGCTATAGTTATTAAACCTATCAAAAATGTAGAACAAATTTCAGGGACTGACGATCGTTTTAATTTTAACAACCCCTGGCTAGGAAATCTTTATCTCAATGATCAGGCAGGAAAAGACTTCCCTGATATATTTAAAATAAATTTATTAAAAAAATAAGATTAGTATATTGTATTGCAATGAAAGTGATTTTAAGGAAATAAAAAAGGCCAAAATAGTGCAAATTATGCAAAGTTGAATTATGAGGAACCCCAACAGGCAAATAAAACTAGAAATAAAGAAATTATTCATGTGGCATCATTGGACTTCAGAACACCAGACAAAATTAATGAGGAAAGATTGATATCTTTAAAAGTAGGGTTATTTATTGTAATTTTAGAATGCTAGGACAAGACTAAACTTGAAGCAGATATACAATAAAGGAAGTGGAAAAACTCATTCTCTTAGTTACTTTTCTAGATGGTGCAACAAACAACCTGACTTTAGAAAGTGGGACTGTCTTTTGGCTTATGGCCTGAGGACATAGCCCATCATGGCAGAGAAGGTATGACTGCCCGCGTTTGAAACAACCAATCACATCCCATCTGTAGTCAGGAAGCAGAGAGCAGTGAACCCTGTTGCCCCTGTTCACTTTCCCCTGCCTTGTCCTGGCCCCCAGCGGATGGATTCCTTCTGACTACGTTTAGTTTGCGTCTTCCCTCTTTAATGAAGCCAGCTTCAAAACTTTCTCATCAACATGGCAACAGAGCTTGTCAAATGGATGATCCTAAACCATCCCAATAAGCTTACCATGCCCTGCGCTGCAGCACTTAATGACAGGACTTGACAGTCTGCAGGGAATCACAAAGGAGTTTATTTAGGATTCCTAACTCCTTAGCTCAGCATACCTAAGAACAAAAGGACAATTTTCTCTGTTGTGAAAGACACAATGCATAGCAGCACCACGGAAAATAAGAAATAATACTTTGTTGCCCATATAGGAATTCAAGATTAAACTGGTGAAATAAGATACAAATGTTTGCTGCTGCTTTGCTTTAAAGGTGCTTAGATCTTAGAAATAATTGCTTTTTCTGTTGTTTTATTTTGAGGATTTTTTGTTGTTGTTGTTGTTGTTGTTGGGTTTTTTCGTTTTGTTTTTTGAAACGGGTTTCTCTGTGTAACCGCCCTGGCTATCCTGGAACTTACTCTGTAGACCAATCTGGCCTCCAACTCACAGAGATCCTCCTGCCTCTGCCTCTCGAGTGCTCACTTACACTGTGCTACCACTTACACCCGCAAACAAATTGTTATAGTATCAAAAACCAGGAACTAACACTGAGATGTTGAAAGGAAAAGATTAATAACAACCAGGCCGTATTTTCAGTTTCCCACAGTAGGAGAAGGAAAACGGCTCCGATTAAAGGTAGCCTCTATACCAAGGGAGCGAGTGACTAAAAATGGAGTTTGGGAGTTATTTTTATGATCATGGGAAGGGTGTATGTTATGGGTTTATGGTCAGATAGTTAAAATACCACAAAACATGGTTAGTCAATTCTCAGAGCGATGGAAACAGGTTACAGTGTAATCTACAAGATTATTGAGGGTGAACCACTCAAAAGGTTGACCTCTAGCTAAGGAACATGAGCAAAGTCTAACTTTTATTTTAACTAAAAAGAAAAATGGAGTCAGCTGTTCCATAAAACAAATAAAAACAAACTGCTACAACCTTGCTTTTAATGGGATTAGAAATTAAATTTGATGTCAAATAATTGTTATGAAAAAGGGTATCTTGTGGTAAAAAGAAAAACAATAATGTGATAATGTGCTTTGCCAGTTATACCAGATCATTAGAAAATAGGAGAAAATGTAAAAAAATATTAAATTCTTTTTTAAAATAATTTATTTTAGTATGTGGGCATGTGTGTGTGTGTGTGTGTGTGTGAGAGAGAGAGAGAGAGAGAGAGAGAGAGAGAGAGAGAGAGAGAGAGAAAGACATGGTTTCCCATCTCTGCAGAGACCAGGAAAGGGTATCAGAGCCTCTGCAGCTGGAGTTCATAGCTTTTGTGAGCTACTACCCCACGTGGGTTCTATGAGCAGAAGTGGGGTCCTCTAGGAGGGCAGCAAGTATTCTTAGCCTCTGGGTCATCTCTACAGCCCCCAGAGCAAATGCTTTTCTACCAATGATTAAGTCAATAAATGCCTTAACATTTGTAGAAGATAATATTAAGAACGAAGAATATGATCAAAGCAGAATAAAAAAGAAGCGTTCAAACGGTGTCAGCATACTAAACAAATTATTACAACTGCGTGGTTGAGGCCCTTCCTAATTTTAAATACAGGATTTTGCTTTGTAGTATGGGCTATAGTTGAACATAAGATCCTCCTGTCTCAGCTTCTGGAATGTTGTGATTAAAGACATACACAAGTACCTAGCTTTAGTTTAGTTTTAGTTCAAAAACTCAGCATTTCTTTTATCTTCTAATGAGACTGGGTCTCAAGTCTCAGGTGGTGTCTGACTGAACATGACCTTGAACTTCTTATCTTAGTGCCTTTGACTTTTGCATGCTGGAATTCCAAGTATGTCCTGCCAGGTCCAGTTAATAGAAGCTAGGTAGGTATTCCGCCAGGACTTTGTGCCTACTAGGTTAGCACCCTACTAAATGAGCTGCATCCCTAGAAACCTGCTATGCAGGTTTAAAAGACAACATGAAATAAAGCAATGTCAGGGTAAGGAAAGCGAATGCAAAGAAGTCATATATAAAGGTTAATTTAAAATTTTATATAAGACAAGGCAGAATTCAAGACAAAAAGATTGTATTTCATGAAAAGAGAGTCATTCATAGCAATGAAGGTGTATTACAGTGGGAAGACACCATAACATTGAGCCTGTCTGTACAGCCTCTGTAGAATTAAAGCCTGGGACAACTTGAAAACTAAACATGACCATGGATGTTGGTGTCAGATCTGTATTTGGACAGGTGGAAGTAAATGAGCCCACCAAGTAAGAGACTGCATCGTTAATGAAGACGAGAACACGAGCTAGCGATGAAGCAGAGGAGGAAACATTGTGGTAAAAGTGATGTCGATCCAAGGAAAATTTGGAATGGGGATTCAGCAGCATTTGTCTTTACATCGCTACAGGGCGGGAAACCCACGGGTGAAGTGTGTGTGGCTACTGTTTGCCACCATCTCTACTCAGCAATGCCTTGCCTGTGAGCTTCATTACCGATGGGCTAGGAAAACCTGAGGAAGCATGACGTGGAAGTTACGAATGAACAACAGGTGTAGAACAATTTGTAATTCAAAGTGGAGAAGCCGATAAATGTGCCGTTCGGTGATTTTTGCCCATTAAAAAATGTTTATAAATTTAGATTAAAAAGGGGGACAGTTATAAAACTGAACCGTTGAAGCATTGAAACCATTCTGTCTTGAAAGGACAGTTCATCTGTCTGACAAAATAATGCTGCCTTGAGCATTTTTCAACACAGTTTTAAAATTACCACTTGCTTTTTGATTAAAGACGTCAATTTTGATTGAAATACCGAGCTTCATTTTCTCATTGTGTTTGTGTGTATTTAGTACTCTAATTCATCCTGTTTGGAAATTTCCATATTTTGGTTTTGTATGCCTCTTCGTGTCCACAAAGCTTATTAAGACACCTGTGCTTCTCACGCTCAGAGTCATACATCCAGCTCACTAGCTGGCATGAATAATTATCACTGAAAATCATTTCTCATATGCAATGTGCCATGGTAATTGCCCTCTTTGCATAGATACTCTGTGCTCTGCTGTGGCTGTAGCCCAATGGTAGAGAACACGCCTAACATCCACAAAGCCCAAGGTTAGATCCCCAGCAGCAACAACAAATGTACTGAATATTTTAAGTGTTTTACCTCTTTTCCTTCTCATCAGCATGACTTGGTAATCAAATCCTGTAGCAAGATCTTATCAGTCAGATCGATATGGAATTCCCACGCAACAGTAGCCGGCGACACAGGATTAGCTCCTGAATCTAGCCAATGCACATGATGAAGAGTTCACCGTATTCATTAGCTTTTGCCTTAAGCCCATTTCAGAAACTATTAAATTTAAGCAATGGGTCTACTTTTCTGTTCCTTGCTACTTAATTTGTGTGTTCAGACAAGTTAACAATGATTCAGTAATAGGAAGAAAAAGAAGTGGAGAACTCTGGGAATTAGGAAAGCTAAACACAGAGCAAGGTGTTCGGATAGCAGTTCCCAGACAGGCATGGGACAAGGGTGGTGCTCTGAGTTAGCTGGACAAATGAGGGACAGTTCTCCTGAATTCAAATGATGATCTTCATGTATGAGGAAGAGCATAAATTCTTGTCTTTCCACTGAGGGTGGGTGGGTGATGACACTGTCTCTTTAGGTTTCATACACCTTGTTTTGATAGAAAGAATATTTGATACTTAAGAAGTAAAATTACAGCTATTGGCAAAACAGCCACCCAGAACGACTTATTTTCAGAGAAAGGAAACCAAAACTGAAGTTTTGCTTCCTCTCTGCAGTTGCATTTACTGTTTCTGCAACTATGAACAGTTCATGCAGAAATGCTTGAGATGGGCACATGAACACAGTAGACATTATATAAGCTTTCTCCTTTCACACTTGGGCTCAGGAAGCTGAAGTTATTTCAGCCATGCAGTTTGACACAAGAACAAAATGAATATAAGGAAAATTAATGAAGCAGATGAGGCAACACGGAACAAAGGGGGTATATGCATGTTTTCTTGGTACTTGTTTGTATGCTATGTGGAAGCAGTTCTTCATATGGGAGCAGATGGTGAAAGGTTTTAGTGAGGCAGTAGGTCCTGTATAGGGGGAAATTCAGAAAACAACATTTTTCAAGACAGTACCTTTTCTATGACTTAAGTACCATGCCAATTTCTGTACACCCAACTGTTATCCTCTTGGTTTTTATAATGTCCTTTGAGTCAATTATTGGTGCAATTCCAATTGCTATAATGAGGAAAGTAACAGGAAAAGTTGCGTAGGTTACCTCTGGGATCAACCTATACTATCAAGTTTATGACTGAGTTACCAAGGACAGGTCCTGCAAGCTGACCGTTCTTTCAGTAGTAACTGAAGTGCTTTGTGTATATCTGTAAACTGCAGATACAGCAGTGTTTGTGTCCCAGAGCTTACACTGTGCAACTATGAATTCTCTTGCATTCTTAAAATTAGAAGAGTATGAGAGCTTATTATAAATCTATGCCATTTAAAATAGTATTACAATCACTAGAGAAGAATTATAACTTCAGGGGAAAGGGTTCAGTGACTGAAGTCCCTTTTTGTGTTTTGCAAGCATGAGGACATGAATTCAATTCCTAACCCCATATGAAAGCACGCATGGCAGCATGGGCCTGTAATCTCAGCACTGAGGAAGAAGAGATGAAAAGGAAGACCTGAGACTTGTTGACCAGCCAATCTAATTGAACACCAGATGCACTGAGATGTGCTATTTCAAAAAATAATGCGGAGGGTTATTGAGGGAAACATCTGATGTTGATCTTTGGTCTCCTCGTGCACTAGCACACATACACATGAACCTGTACATGCATGTACTTACGTACACACGAACATATGCACACACACAATTCTAGTGTGTGTTTCAGACCGAACTAAGCAATATTAAAACACAGCAAGGTTATTTTAAGTCTGATGTTCAAACTGGCAGCTTAGTAAGTGAAACCTGCCTCACCTCATTAAGTATGTTTTGCAGAGTTTCTGTTTCAGAAAAAGCACTGTCTCTAGGTAAAATATCCCCTCTCCAGTGCCACAGACCCTGCTGATGTGCTATGTTGACTCTAAGACACTTTCAACTTCTGAGTTTTTCAGACTTTTGAGCCCATTAGTACATTTAATATATCTCGCACTAGTCAGTGGTTTGTGGTTATGAGAAACACCTGATAGAAACAGTTTCCATGGAGGAAAGGTTTATTTGAACTCATGTTTTAAGGTTTCAGTGGTCCAAAGTCAGCAGGCTTCATAGCTTTGGGACTGAGTCAAAGAAGAATTAGTGACGGGGGAGATGTAACAGTGGGTGCTGACCTCGTGGAAGCGCTATAATGGCTCCTGGTAAGTCAGTTTGACAGAATATAGGATTAACAAGGAGATGGACCACTGGGCATGCCTTGATTGAGTTAATTGATGTAGGAAGCCCTGCCCACTATGGGAGGCACCATTCCCTCAACAGGATCCTGGACTACATAACTGAAGAAAGGGGACTGAGCTGCAGTGTACCTTCATTGTCCTGTCTTCCCGATTATGGATATGGTGTGACCACTTGCCTCAAGCTCACGCCGCCTTTATTTCCTCAACGTGATAAACTGTAAACTTCACCTGTAAACCAGAATAACCCTTTCTCTCTTAAGTTGGTCTTCTCAAAGTATTTTGTTATAGGAACAGGAAAGGAAACTAAAGTGGAAGTGGATTAAGGACATTAGGAGTTAGGGGAAGGGCTGATACCTACCCCATCATGACCGGTTTCCTCCAACTATAGCCCACCTGCTTTCTACCACCTCACAATTTTACATCCCCAGTAAAGGCCAATACAAAACACATGAATTTGGAGGACGTTTCATATTCAAAATGTAGCAATGCTATTGAATTACTTACAAATGTTTTGAGTATTCATGTTTGGGGTAGACTGAGGTAGACTTGTTATTAAGCAACCTGACTCAAAAAAAAATTTATGTATCAGAAAAAAATTCTGAAATCTTATTCTCCACAACTCAGATTAAAGGATGGAACACCCAATCTTTTCTATTGATTTGCTCAAATTTTTTCTCCCTGTGAAGAAAAGAAATAGGAAATTGGAGATTTCTATTAAGCCAGATGGAAAACTGGAGATTTGCAAACCTGCAAGTATAAGCAATTGTTGTTGAATTCATTTGTCAGGGAAGAATCAAGTTCATCAGATGTCAGAGCATGGGGCTACACTGCTCGGTTCTCCATACCCTCCCTTTGATTTTTGACAATGATTCTCAAAAGTCTTGGGTTTTCATTCAAGGTGGGGGTGCCATGGGGGTGTCCAGTGAGATGTGTACATTAGAAGAATCTTGGTGGTGTTTCTAAGTCTACCTCATCTCCATTACCTACTACAGACTGGTTATTTTGAAGAATATATCATATTCCTTGACTGGGAAGCATATGTCTAATTCTTGCTTAGAAGCCCTAATGCTACACTCAAAGGGAACAGTGTGGATCAGAAACTCGGTGTTCAGCTGAAGGATGGAGATGGGAAAAGCTGAAAGCATCTTGTAATTGATGCCACTGTCTCCTGCTGAGAAATGGTGGTGTTAGATTGACTGTTTGAGCTATATTTCGACCTAATCCTCAGGACATCAAATATTTAATAAATCATGACTTTTTAAAGAGGAAGAATAAATTTCTTTCTCCTTTGAAGTCATATAAAAATTTCATTTCAAGTTCCCTTTTCAGAGTTTACATTTCTAATAATTACCGTTAAAAGAGAGGGAGACTAACGCCAAATTTACCTTTGTTTTCATACTGTTTGAGAATTTGGGATCACCACTACAATTTTCACATCAGTTAATTAGGCGTGCAACCCAGGAGGGGAAAAATGAATAAATGTTTTGAGTTACCGCAAGTTAACACAGATCCCCAAATGGATGAAATGAGAATTTACCCACCAACTGAACCAAACATTATAACCAGATCATAGACATTAGAGATGCAACTTCAGTCACTGGAGTAGAGGGAAGTTCCCATCAAAGACCTCTACTGGTCCATAATTGTAAAATGCTCGCAGATATTTTGACTGTTTATGCACTTGAAATATTTAAGCATCAATAAATGCTCTGCTTTCTTCTCGGGACATATATTCTCCTACATTAGAGATCCCAGCATAAAGCTATGTTCTCTGAAGTGTACAGAGGCTGTTCATACGTGAAGATTTTTAATATCAGCATAAAATTTCATTAATGTTCATGACCTAGCCTTAAAGAAATCCACTATGCTGAACCTGTGTTTACACATCTGCTGAATGCTAGGGGTATCACTAATCAGGCAAATTCATGCAGGAAGAACCCACTTCTGGTAGAGCTCTGTTAAAAAAAAATAAGATGTTCACTAAACATTCATTATGTGCTAGATGCAGTGCAATTCACTTGTTGGCTGCCACTCTGTGTGGCTCTCAGATTTAACTAAATAAATCCCTTTTTATTGTCTAAAGCTCACAATGGAAAGTATGTGTCCAAAATACAGAATCATGGGATTGAGTATTTGTCCAAGTCATCCCCAACCTAGAATACTGCTTGATTCTTTATTGCCTACAAGCACATTTCCTCTCCATATCACCTAGCGCTCCTAGTTTGCATTCTGTTGCTCTGATAAACACCATGACCAAAAGCAACTTTGGCAGGATAGGGTTTATTTCATCTTACAATTCCCTATTACAGTCATCATTAAGGGAAACCAAGGAAGGAACCCAAGCAGGAACTGAAGCAAAGGCCGTGGAAGAATATTGCATACTATCTTGCTCCCTGACCATGAAGGAATATTGCATACTATCTTGCTCCCTGACCATGAAGGAATATTGCATACTA
>LOEQ01002666.1:6004-16940 GCA_001685075.1 Bramus lutescens | reverse complement strand
ATCTTATTTCCTGGCCATGAAGGAATATTGCATACTATGTTACTCCCTGACCATGAAGGAATTTTGCATACTGGCTTGCTCCCTGACTATGAAAAAATATTGCATATTGCATACCGGCTTTTTTCCTGGCTCAAATTCAGCTTCTTTCTTATACAACCTCAGGCCTCCTGCCTAGGGATAGTGACATCCACAGTGAGCAGCGCACTCTTAAATAAATTAGCAAGCAAGAAAATCCCCTGAGATGTACGTACAGGCCAATCTGATGGAGGCAATTCCTCAGCTTTAGTTCCCTCTTCCCAGATCTGTCAAGTGGACCAATGAAAAGAACTCTCAAGCTTCCTTACCTCTTAAGTTACTTTTTACTTTTTTTTTCTTCCTTTCCTGCTACCCACAAGCATGATTGCCAACACCAGACAGTTGCCTCAGACAATAAATGAGGCATCTCACAGCCTGATCTGTAATTTCTAAAACTTTCATTCAACAAATTCAATTTATTCTTGACTATGTCTAGTCCGTCGAAAAATCTCAGCAATTCATGGACCACAGCTCTCACTGTTAGCATGAACCTTTCACTGCTTGCCTGCACTGTGTAAGGTACGTAGAAATGGTACATTGTAGTATAGGATATGTTTCAGGGCGACAGCTTTAAAAAAAAAAAAACACTTGGAAAAAAGGAGACTCCTCGAGAAACTTTTGGAACTGTGATCACTGTAATCATATCTCCTCTCCAATTAATTTCAAATTTATTTTTATGGATAGGTAACCTTAATACCTGAAATAGGCAGGCAACCAAAGATATTGGGAACATTGATTTCTTTTTTTTTTTAAAACACAGACCAAGGTTTGATTTTTGTTACTTAAAAAAAAATTATACTTATTTTGCTTTCTAGCTCTGTGTTTCTTCAAAATTTCCACAGTTGTTTGTGCTTTGCAAGAAAGAAAACATACATGATCTGGTCACGGACTCATTTAGCACACATAAAGGTGTATTTTTTTCATTTGTTTAGATAATCTCACAAAGATTTTAGGTCTGATAGCATGAATTCTTCAAGGTCTGCCTGGCACACATCACATGGATTTTGGTGCTGTCTTCACTTTGATATACAGGGCCGACCTGATGTCACTTTGAAGTAAAGTAAAGATAAAATGCGAATTTGGTAGTCCTTTAGTGTTATTTGGTCATATTATTTTAAAAATTTTCATATATTTTCACATTTTTGCAATCGCTAAGACTCTGGGATGCCTACGTATTTGACATTTAATAAACATTGGTGACTAAACAAGTAGATGCTTCTGATTTTATAAATAGGTTTGGGTAACTAAACCCCAAAATAAGAATAGCTGGTCATAGGTTATGAGGTAAAGTGCTTTGCTTTAGAAGCTGTGCATTAGTATATACCCTTGAGCTGACATGACCATCATGTCTGTGCAAGAAATTTCCAGTGTAGCACTACAAATTATTTAGATTATGTATTTGGCTTGTATCAACCAAAGGCCACTAAAAAGATCAAATAAAAATACAATATGCAACTTACTTCTCAGATTTTAAAAAATAATGTGTTCTGAATCTCAGGTGATATTTATTCTGTCCCAGCTGTAAGCTGCAGTGGAAGAAAGAGCTGGTGAGCATATGCTAACGAGGCTTTCTGTCCTTGAGGAACCGGCTCCGTGGGACTCGGTATTTAAGCAGCTACAAAGGATTTATTAAAGAGAGAGAAGTGTATCTCCTACCAACTAGACAATTTTGAGAGGGAGACAACGTTAATAGTACTCTTGTCATTATCGAATTAATTGATTGCCGTATAAAATATCTTCAGTCCCGAAAAAAAAAGAATATTAAAAATCAAAGACTAACCTCTTATTTTACTCATGAAACCACAGCTTGTTCTAAGACTAACTTTTGGAAAGGCTCTTAGTCCCACTAAACTGTGATGCCACTGGAAAACATTTAACTGTTGCTTCTGTCCAAGGTTTTCACATGGTATTTGGGATATATTAACCATTGGAAACGTGAGACAGTTTGATGAGTTAACAGATGAGACTGTGAACAAACACAATAGAAGAATTGGTGTGAGCTTCTCTATCTACTGTGGGTTTCGTTGCATTGAGGGTCCCATTATGCAGTTCATGCTACAGGTTGACTGTGCCCATTTTTTTAAGTTTGCTTATTTTTCAAGCAGCCTAAATTGGTGTACTAGTGTTCACTCTCCTCCCCACCTCTCCTCTGCCTTCATTCCTCTCTCTTCACTCTCTCTTTGTCTCATTCAAGTGGTCATCACACATTGTACTGTACTCTGTACACTCATGTAAATATAAAACAATACAAGTGTTCCTAAATGCCTTCTTACCAAATGCCAAATGACTAAATCCTTATTCAGAGTATAAACATTGGTAATGCTCACTATCCTGAACTTCTGTGGGCCTGAAGGTCTTTTGTCTTCAATTTGGAGCTTGTAGATGCCTAGATTCAGTGTCGTGTTACCCCAGTGTCCTGTGAAAACATAATTCCTCTTTTAGAATATGTTTAATTTTTCAACCATTTCTATGTCCTTTTTTTTTTTTTCCAAGACAGGATGTCTCTGTGTAGACTTAGCTGTGCTGGAACTTGCGCTGTAGAATGGTCTGTCCTTGAACTTGTAGAGATGTGCCTGCCTCTGTACCCCAAGTGCTGGGATTAAAGGTGTGTTCCACTAACTGTCCAAGGTCAGTTTTTTTTTTTCACTCTTCCGATCTGGTTCTCACGTAGCTCAGCCTGGCTGTCTTCATTAGAGTTTCTGTTGCTGTGAAGAGATACTATGAGCGCAGTAACTCTTATAAAGAAAAACATTTAACTGGGGCGGCTTACTGTTTCAAAGGTTCAGTCCATTATCATTATGGCAGGACATTACAGCATGCAGGCAGGCATGGTGCTGTAGAAAGAGCTGAGAGGCGTGCATCTAGATCCACAAGCAACAGGAAGTTAACTGTGTCACTGGGCATCGCTTAAGCATTGGAGTCCTCAAAGCCCATGCACACAGTGACACACTTCCTCCAAATAGGCCATACCTACTCCAGCAAAGCCATACCTCCTAATAGGGCCAGTCCTTTGGGGGGCGGGGCTGTCTTCTTTCCAACCACCACACTTGGCCTTCTGGTCCTACTCCATCTGATTCATGCCTTCATTTCATCAACCACCACCTTTTACTGTTATTGGAAACTCCAACTACTTGGTACTTATGAAAATGAAATAGTTAAGCCTAGCTGTTTTTGAAGTGATAAAATGGAATATAACAGCTAACCTAACCCTAATCCTAACTCTAACCTTTCGACAAACCACTGAAATAGGTGGCATCTTCATCCAGTGTCAAGTCTGAGCCATAAACATGGCTCCTAATCTCTTCCAAAACCTTCTGCTTTTTCACCATTGTTTTCTTGGGTGTAGGAGTCGAGTCCAGGGCATCACATGGATGCTCAGCAACAAGCACCCTGCTATTTCTGCACCCTCTCCCCTACTCTAAGTCTTAAACTTCTTTTATAAAGCACCATCACAATATAAAAATCTGTGATGCCTTTTTATTTATTTAAATTATTTCCTGTCTAAGAATAATTTTAGCCTAAAAAGAAGTAGAAAGAAGTATAGAGTTCCCGTGAGGCCATTCTTGCTTCTCCAAGCATTAACATCTTCTAACTCATGCAAAATTCTCAAAAATCAGGAACCTTCTATTGGCATAATAATATAATTAATCTACCCACTTTATTTCAATTTCACAAGTTTCAGACGAATGTCTTGGTTTCCTGGCTCTGTTCCATCCAGGATCTAACACTCTGTTTAGCTCATGCTGCAATCATTCTCCAGCCTATGAAAAGGTTATCTTATTGATTGATAGTTTAAGATTATATAAATGTCCTTTCTTATCTCAATTTTGACCAATAATTCTGATATCCATTTATAGCTCATTCAGAAAAAATAGTAACATAATATTTTCCAAACTGTGATGTTTCTAGTTTTGTTACTCTTTCTATGTTGACCTAAAAGAAATAGGTTATCTTTATATGTTCATGAGTGCATTAGTTTAGATGCCTTTTATTTCATTATATGGGTACTAGCGCACTGCTATAATTCCTTTTCAAGTTATCCAAAACTTGGCTTTTGCCTCAATGTCTTGCAAGAAATCAATCATCCAAAGAAATGCTTGTTTAAAGATGTAGCATGGCACAGCATTGATGTTTAGAATCTACTAGCCAAAGCATTGCACCAAGCATGATAGTTTCAAAAGGATATGAATTGTCGAGGGCCACTTTCAATAAGATAAGTTTTCAAAGAAAGAAGCGAAGGTTGGCCAGGTAGAAGGGGCTAAGAATGCTATCTGAAGCAAGGATGATAACTCTGCCTCCAGTGATATCAAAAGTGCAACTGTATCAGACATGACCTTGAAGCATCAAATCTTCATTGCCTCCTTGGGATACTCTGTACACGTGTAGTGTCTTTACCTCAACAAAGAGACACTTAGAGAAGACAGTTGGGAAATAAGCATTATTTCCTTCAAACTAACTTTAATCTTGGGATTGTTTTAGAATTGCCAATATTCTGCTTCACTGAAAGTATTCAATTAGCCTTGCTGCACTCATCTCTGTGGTCCAGCTGGGTGAACTCATCACTTCCTCTGTGTGGTGCCATAAATTGGGTCTGACTAAGATTGGAATGGCTCTGGTAAGACAGGGGCAGCTGCCAGCTGGATCCGGTCAGGACAAAAGGTGCCAACCTGGGTGTGGAATGCTGAGCATCATTGACCTGTTCTGGCACCAGGAAAGGAAAGGTGCAACTTTTGGAAAACAGGTGTAACTTCCAAGCATCTCATAGGATGTTTCTAGGTCAAGCATGCTGTCTTGGTTTTAAAGTATGAGTTTTGACAGGGTTTTCCACAGCTAAGGAGAGGGACAGACGGCACTGTATTCACAAATCTTCATCTCTGAGATCCTTTAGGTGGAGCATCCCCCCGAATTGATGTGACCAAGACCAGATAATATAAATGCTCTGAATTGTTTTTCCTTTGGACTTTTCACATGTGCATTGAGGTTCTCCTTGAATAGCAATGAGTTCAACATTATGGGCCCTTGAGGCAGTGGCATATTTGATGCTTTCTCATGACAATGCAGCAAATTTCAGTTTAGGAAGGTATTAGGGTGAAACTCAATAACTTCACATTCTAGGAGGGTAATTACAGATGATTATGCTTTACATGATGGGTGGTTTTGCATCAGCTCTGGAATCTTATCCCCCTGGAGGCAAATAGCATACACATCTGTAGTTGAACAAGATTTAACACTTAAACAACTGTTCCTGGTGTACAGTTAGGGTACATGAGGCCTCTGTACAGGAACCTTCTACCACCTAGCGTGGCTTGCAGAAAACTGAATCTCATATGATTTGCCCTGGTGTCACATTTGTCCACTGGCTATGACTTCAGACCTTTGAATAATAGAGTTGATGTTTTGGGGATCACTGGCTTCGTTTTAGGTTTATCCGTTGCTGCATTAGAAGCTGCGTTAAAAATGCTTTGAGGCTTGAAGCATCCAATGACAGCAATCTCAGTTGTTTCAACCTCTCTTTGTCTTCTATTTAATGCCTTTATAGTCATTCTTAATAAAGACGGAATCCACAGTTATATCAGTTTCCAGTTGCAGCTTGAAATTTATTAAGCTAAAAACTTTCAGCCATATCAGCCTTGTGGGACCATGAGGGCTTGTGGGAAATAGCTTTATTTCTTGACTTCTGCATTCTTTAGTGTGGTATCTCTCAGTCATGATTACTCATTCTGCATTAACCCTCTAATTCCTGCACTTTCTACCTGTACGCTAATTTCCTAAAACATGAGAGTGATTTCTGTTGCACAAATGATCACCTTCACTGCTTATAAACTGCGATGGCACACTCAATAATGTCTTCTTCAAACTTCCATTGTGTTGATTACATCTAAGCAGTGAAACTTAGTTACGACCTTTCCAATTAAATTACATTTGGAAACCCACTTCTAGGGTGCAGCTCATCCATCTACTAAATTCCTCACTGGCATTCAGAACACGAAATGAATTTAAGGGAATAAATTTGCAACACAAGTGGGAACACAGAAGAAGGTTTTCAATCTGTAGTAAGTTATTTTGCAAAATCCATTACTTGTACAATATGTTTTCCAATCTTATTCTAACCAAAGACGAGAAGCACGGCCGTGGCAAGGGTCTGTGCTTTACATATTCCATATGGTTAAGCAGAAATACCTAGTTTCATACTTATGTGTGAAAAGAATGTTGATGGGGGAAAATGTTCTTAGGGCAGGTTTTACAGCACTTCCTCCAAGATCCACTGGGAAACCGTGGTCGTCTCTGCTCCCATGAACTTCACCTTTGCTCCAGTTTCTACCAGTGCAACACCTTTATTTGTATGTAGAGCCAACATATCTGTTTATTCTCTGTCCCAACTCCAAATTTCTGTTCTTGATAACACAGCTGCAATGCCTATAACCAATGTGCCCCCTCTCCTGAGCTTTCACTAGTAGAAATAAGAACTCTATGTTTCCCTGTCTTACATGGGCAAACAATGAAATTCTCCTCTTAATTGTCCTTTCCTTCCTTTAGCTAGCTCCACCTGTTCCTGCTCAAAAGAACTTCCTTTGCTGAACCTATGAATCTCCCTTGCCCATGCATCTGAACACCCCACTTCGGCATTCACACCTTCTCTGCCCACTTTCCCCATTCTATCTTGTCAATCTCTCTGCTTCTGAAACAAATGGCCTACAGCTTCCTTGGCAATCGCCGTTGTAAATTCAGGCCTCTAACCCCAGGATTCTGGAGATTTCTTCTTCATCTTCCTCCTTGGAACATTCTTTTAAAACTCAGAGATTTGGTCATAGCTTCCTCATCTTTGTGTGGAAAATCCCCATTCGTTCTTTATACTTATTCACTGTCTCCACACCACCAAATCCATGTCTTTGGAGTACTTATCACATTTCAACTATGCTTTAAAAAAAAAAGAACAACACAGTTTTATTATAGAGGTTTCTGTAGGCTTGGGAGTTTAATAAGCAACAGGAATAGAAGTCTTTTTACAGACAGGTTGAATGTCCACAAAAAGAGAGGGGCGTGGGATATCGAGGGTAAGTGGACCATGCTTAAGAACCAGACCCGACTGGCTCTCTTCTGATTCTTAGAAGTGATGTAGCCCCAGACAGCCCATTCCAAGTCTCTGAGTCTCCTCTGGCTCACACATAAGTAATTTTCTACACCCATCACTGACTCATCAAATACCGAGTGCAGGCTCAGGACCAGAAGTAGTTATACACAGAGATCCCTGAGTCAGACAGGCTGGTTCTTATCCTCATGGAGGTCGCACCCTTCAGAGCAGTAGCAATCAAGAGTCATCCGGAGGAGTCCGTAGGAGGTGGTCTTGGACTTTCCACAGGCAAGGCACCCTGACTTCTCTTAGGACTGGAGAGCGAGGGGGAGTGGGGGGGAAATGGGAGGATGGGAGGAGGTGGAAATTTTTAATAAATAAATAAAAATAAGAAGCTAGAGCTAATGGGCCAAACAGTTTTTAAAATACAAAAGAAGTCATCTGGGAACAGGTGTGACAACCACAGGCGTAGCAGTGAAAAGGGGTAGATGAGCTGGCTTATGAAGCTCCTTGCTCTAAGTAGCGGCCAAAGGTCTCCTTCCCATTCTCCTCAAACTGGTTCAGCCAGGCAGACTCTACTCTCTATCCTACCTACTTGTCTTATTATTTATCCATCCCTTGAAATATTCTGTAGAAGTATAGGGAATGAGTCCAATGTGTAGAATTTCCGATTCAAGACATTGAGGATGTTGTCCCTAAAATGCTTTTTAACACCTGCTAATGAAACCCCAACACCAAAATTGCCAGACCACTGAGAAAATGCTGATCTAGAGAAACAGCTTTACAGACTCCCTTTTTAAATAATAGGTTATAAAAAACATTGTACAGCGTGTCATTCTGAGTAAGTTATGCTCTCGCGGAAGCCATTTAATCTACCACTTTTGCCTCACATTAGTGAAATTAATGACCCATAGAGATCATATACTCACGATCTAATCATACTAGGATTAAAATCTTAAAATAACTCTCTCCACCCCCAGAGGATCTGTTTTGCTGCCTGTAGCTTTATTAGGGGAAAATAACTACATATGAAGAGTTTTAAAATGCCATCCATTTTACAGGATAAAGAAGTGAAGAACGACAAAAATCCAGCCACAACCAAGGAGAAAACTGTCTTTGAAAGGTCTTATATCTGCATTCACAGAGGACAGCAATATTTACTACACTATCTGCTATTATTAAAATGCAGACTCTCTGGTCTTCCACATGTCTGAATTGGGAAATATCACACTTTCTTTGTGACTGCTAAGAAATACTTTTGTGAGTTGATGACCGAACCCTGAACTTGGCGACAGGCCATACTTTAAAATTCTTTGACTTGCTGTAATTACATTAAGAGAGTGAAATTACATTCCTATTTGAATCTGCAGGGCTTAATTATAACAATAATTGGCACCATCAAACTAGCCATATAACTGAGGATAGCTTTGAACCCTTGATCTTCTTTCCTCTACTTCACAACTGTTGGGATTGTAGGCATATGCAACAGTTCCCAATTCTATGTGATGCTGGGATCACAAACTTAGTGCATCTCACATGCCAGACACTCTGCTAACCTGACCACACCCCAGCCAGATATCCTGTTATCTAAATATAAGCTAATCACTAACTAAATGATCTACTATTTTTTTTTTGAGACAGGCTTTCGCTGTATCTTTGGAGCCTATCTTGAAACTAGCTCTTATAGACCTGGCTGGCCTTGAACTCACAGAGAACCTGCTACCTCTGCCTCCCAGGTGCTAAGATTAAGGCGTGTGCCACCATCACCCGTCATAACTACTAATTTTAAATACTAACTTCTGTCATATATTAAGTTGTATCTTAGACCACTTTGTTTTATATTTTTTCTTATGCTTGCATTTTAATTGGCTTTTTATGAATTTTGTAATTTGTTGTTATTTTACTGAAATTGTGTTAACTACCAAACTATAAGGCTAATAAGACATATTTAGAGTGTTGAATATTCTGATATCAAAGTACAATATCCGTTTGCATCTTTTCTAATCTTCTTCAGCTCTCTCATTAATGAATTTTAGGGTTTGTTTTAAAAAATACAGATAAAGCCTGGACATTAAGCTTTATTGATACCTCTGGGATCTCATTAAAATCATTTTTCTCTCTTCCTCAACCAGTTATTTCTGCATGTTGTTTGCTGGACCTGGGCCACTTGTCCTGTGAGTTTTTCCTTTCTTATTATAGCATAATGATGTTTAATAATCTGAACTTTAATTTTTTGGCAAGAACACCATACAGGGAATTAATAAATCTACTCCCTTTTCTGTCTATCCCTCAGCAGTATTTCTCTGTTTTTTTTTGTGTGTGTGTGTAACTCTTCTTTATTTCTCCTGAGTGTTTCCTATGGTTTATAATGACATCACCTCTGTGGAGGCAATTTGGCAGTATTTATGAAAATTACAAGTACTTGTGTCTTTTGACCTAGTGATTTAACTTCTAGGAATGTATCCTGCAGAGATAATTGCATACCTGTGAATTGATGTATTTCCTCAAATTACTCATTGCAGCATTATTTGTAACAGTAAAAGATTGCATGATCTAAGTTCCTATTGGTAGGAGACTAATTAAATAAATGACACACATTTATATCAGTGAAATACATGGACACTGATAAAAAAAAGGGAAGACAATCTTGGTTAAATCATAGAAAATAGCCTCTGATGTATATCGCTAGATGAAAATGTAGCATTTATTAATAACTATTATTTACTTATTTACTATAAGAATGGTAGTGCACCTACTTATTACCATACATAAGAGAATTTTAATTGGTTGTACTGAGGGAAATTGACTAATAGGAGCAAAGGAATATGGGAAAGAAAATCATTACATTCTGTTTAGTTTGTGATGTGGTTCACTTAGTAGAGCATTTACTTAGCATGCAAGATGCCCTATGTCTGAGCCCCCAAAACCATATAATACTGGGGAAGCAGACACAAATCCATAGGCCCAGAAGGTGAAAAAGAGGCTAGGAAACCAGGGTTTCGAGGTTACACTTGATTGCATACCTAATTTGAGACAAGCCTGGGTTACATTAGACCTTGTCTTAATATGGCTTCACATAAAGTTTCATTTTTTCCCCTGTGTATATTTTTACCCAGTTCATTTGTTCCATTAACACTATTGTTGTTGTGACAAATAAATGGAGGTTAACATCTGGATTAATATATTTTATGTTTAATAACTATCATATGTTATTCGACACAGATAAGATCAATATTAAAAATATAAGTATCTGTCAAAACAAGGTCCTTCTTCAGAGAGTAAGATGACATACCACACAACGCTACGTGTGCTGTTGTGGGAAAGATTTAGCAGACTCAATCTTCTATTAATAATTTATGTGTTAAATGAACAGAAGTTGTGCTGGCCTTAAATTTCATACAATAAAGACACAATGAAACAGAAAAGGATATGAACACTTCCAACAAATATTTAGATCTCCTAAACTTAGTAGGTTTCAAATTCTTAATCTACATCATAGTTTGCCTCCATCTTTGTGCATATAGACTTTTTATTTGCGTTTGTAATGTAGAAAAAGGTTTAAAAAGACAGTAGAAGATGGAAAGGTCACCCATGATTGATGCAGGTGGATCTTATGTCTATGTGTTACTTTCATTGGTCAAATAAAGACACTGTCTTGGCCTTTGATAGGACAGCAGCTTAGATAGGCAGAGTAGACAGAACAGAATGCTGGGAGGAAGAAAACAGAGCCAGGAAAGACGCATGAAGCTCCGGCCCAAGATGGATGTGGGTTAGAATCTTCCTGGTAAG
>LOEQ01002665.1:260682-273737 GCA_001685075.1 Bramus lutescens | reverse complement strand
GAAAATAAATAAATAATAAAAAATAGTAAAAATCACTGAGAATAGAATGCAGCAATCATTATGGTTGCAAAAGCAAACGTTATGATACATGTAGCACACCTTCCTTAAGACTACAAGAAAGTTTTGGGTACCTTGTAATATTCTTGGAAGTTTCTATAAGCAAAAAATCCATGCTAAACATAACCCCACTGTGCAATGTTATGTAAAACCAAAAAAATACTCCTTGAACAAAATCCATTTGTCAGTTTGTGAATTCAAAGGATAAGGACAACTGCTTGTTTCTGTACCACTTACATGGATCAATAATTGTGTAGGAGTAAAAGATGTGACTCAAAGAAAATGGCTTTGAAACACTCATTTGGACAACTTTTTCTTATTCTACATTGAATTCACATATTTGGGACACTGGAAATCTAATTCAACATTATATTATTGATTGATTGATTATTCTTAGGCAATTTCGTTATGCATATAATATATCTCGATCACATTCAACATAAATCTCCCCTTCCACTCCAACATGCTAGAATGTTGATTGGCTTGATCTTGTGCAACCATTGTGTAGGTAAACATAGTTGTTCTGAGTTCATGAGTACAATAGCCATGTTATGTCCAGAAGCTAATATTTCACAGCATTCATTCCCATCCTTTTGCTTTTATATTCTGGTTGTCCCCTCTTCCGTGATTTTCTCTGAGGCTTGTGTGGTTGATATAAATGTGCTTTTTATGGCTGATTTCACAACAGTCACTTATTCTCAGTTGATGTGGGACTCCCACACCAACCAAGGCTAAATGCAGATGGTTTCACTGAAAATCTTTGAAAAAAGATGGGTTCAAAATATCATCATTCAAAATGGTCAAGAGACTACATCAAAGCCTGAAGGTTTATTGAGTGTAGTGAAGAAGGCAATGAGCCTCTAAACTGGGGGTCAAAAGCAGCTGATGGCAGAGTTGTATAGAGAACAAGAGAAGAAAATTGTAAGTTGTACATATTAACTGTTGACACAGTCATCTTTCTTTCCACATTTAGCTTCCCAAATACTTACAAAGGTTTATAAAGTTTTGCTCTGGGGAATCTAATCAATCCAATGGGGAGGAAGATGCTATTAGCATCAGAGATTTCCTAGTAAATCAGTCAGATTACTTTCTATTGCCGCCCATAACCAAAATACTCTACTCCTATACACCAACCTGTATATTGTAGTCAAGTAAGAGATCATCCAATATGAGAAGTATGAAAGAAAGTGAACAAAACAAGCAAACAAAAAACTCAGGAAAGAGACTAATCAAAACAAAGAATATTTCCAAGCAAAGGTTTAGCCCTGTCTTCAGAAAGAAAGTATCATATTCACAAAACAAGAACAAAATGGCAGTAAGAAGATTCAGAATACACTAAGAAGTTATTTAATTAAATCTCTAAATATATAAGTAGGCATGAGGACAGGAGTTAAGATCCCTATTGTTGTAATAGGAAGGCCGCTTGTTGGTTCCCAGCTGCTTAGCCCCGGAAATACTGTGTATTAATTAAATCACTGCTTGGCCTATTAGCTCTAGCTTCTTATTGGATAACTTTTATATATTAATTTAACCCATCTACATTAATCTGTGTATTGCTATGTGGCAGTAGATTACCAGGTAAAGTTCCATCCATCTCCGGCGGGGCTACATGGCTT
Organism: Bramus lutescens; assembly: GCA_001685075.1. NCBI lineage: Eukaryota > Metazoa > Chordata > Mammalia > Rodentia > Cricetidae > Bramus > Bramus lutescens. The sequence goes on along the minus strand of LOEQ01002665.1, from coordinate 272,064 downwards.
CTCTCTTTGCTCTGCCTCCTTTCTCCCAGGATTCAACTTAGTTTTCCATGCCTAGCTCTGCTCCCCTATAGCTCTGCTATAGGCCCAAAGCAGTTCTTTTATTTATCACTGGTAATCACAGCATACAGAGGGGCATCCCACATCACCCTATAACCCATATAAATACTGAGCAAGTGTGGCAGCTCAGCCACAATTCCATCCAAGTGGAGACAGAGGATTCCCAGAGAAAGGAAGCTAGCAAGGCTACCTATATGGGCAAGCTCTGAGTTTGATTGAAAAACCCTGCCTCTGTGAATATGGAGAAAGAGTAATTGAGGATGATTCTTGACATCAACTCTTGCCTACACAAGTAAACTTGCAGACATGCACATGTGAACATGCACTCACACACATGCAGAAGCGCTCATGCGCACGCACACACAGATGCACACACAGATGCACACACCACTACCACCACTATCCATACAAATGGATGGAAAAGGATGGATGCAGGGCTGGAGAGATGGCTCAGTGGATAAGAGCACTGCCTGCTCTTCTAAAGGTCCTTAGTTCAATTCCCAGCAACCACATGGTNGGCTCACAACCATCTGTAATGAGATCTGATGCCCTCTTCTGGCCTGCAGGCACACATTCAGACAGAACACTGAGAATACTGTATACATAATAAATACATAAATCTGTATAAATATATAAATACTATACATATAATAAATACATAAATGTATATATAATAAATAAATCTTTACAAAAGGATGGAAGCAAAAATAAAAATTTGTTGAGAAAATACAAAATAGAGCAAAAATCATTAAGGATTAAAGATAGAAAGGAGGAAGATATTTGAACAACTTGTGTTAATTTGTCTAAGGAATCTAAAATATCTTAAATCACTTGATCTTCCTTTGAAAAACAATGGTCTTTTTACTTATAATTTGGTTACTTAACATTATAGGGGTAAACAGTTTAAAAATTAAATAAGTTATTAAGACTTAGCAGAAGAGTAACCGCTGTCCCTCTGTCCTGTTTATGCATCCTCTAAACACACAATCAGGAAAACAAAAGGGTAAGACATTGTAAACAACACTAATAGAACAATTCCAAAACCCTTCCCCAAATGGACAACTGGAGGCTCCTGTTTGCAAAAATCTTATCATGAAGGAAGAAAACAAATCCACATCAAGGCGCTTTTCAACCACATGGCACAAAGAAAAGATTTTCCTAGAGAAAGACCTGTAAAAGTATCATAAAGAACAAATAGCTCTTACAGAAAGAATCACCGATTATTGTGATATTCTAATTTTTCTCACTAATATTTCCAAAACAGTACTCAATATTAGCAAAACTTGAGAGAGGAGGCTAAAGAGATGCCCCAGTGGTTAAGAGTGTTGGGTGCTCTTGCAGAGAACCAAAATTTGGATATCTGTACCCAAAATTTCAATATTAGCATCTCTTAATTTGGATAGTAAGGGACTCACAACTGCCTGTGACTCAGGCTCCAGGGGCTCTGACACTCTCAGGACTCTGTGAGAAGCTGAACACATGTGGACAGGCAGATATATACACATGTATAAATAACATCATCTTTTCAAAAATTGATTTCCAACCTAGATCTTACATACAATGAAACTGTATTAAATATGAGAACAAAGTAAAGCTGCTGACAGTCTTAAAAATCTTTGCTTTTTTGTGTCCTTTCTCTGGAAATGACTGAATTCTGTGTTCACAATAAATAGTAAACCAAACAAAAAGAAGACTCAAGGCAATAGGGCAGTCAGTAAGAAGGCCAAAGTTTGAGGGATGGAAAAGAGACTGCGGGTGAAGCATTTTTAGGCACAGAAAACAAAAGTGAAATAAAAAAGAAATATGTTTATTCCCAACAATGAAAAAAAAAGACCAAGTGAGCAGAGGAGAAAAAAGGGTGGCTCCCTAATTTATTTAATCTCAATCAAAATCCCACCTGATTGTCTTATAGGAATGGAAACTGTGATTCTAAAACAAACACAAAATAGTAAAGGATCTAAAGTAACCAAATAAAGTCTGTGGCAATACCTCAGTCACTAAAATGTTTGCCTTTCACAAACAAAAGTTGAGACCCCAGAATCCATGAGTGTGAGGTGTGGGGAGAGGGGGAAGCCTGACACACTAGTACATACTTGTAATTCCAGCTCTGGAACAAGAGAGATAGGCAGATCCCTGGGGCTCCACTGGTCAGCGAGCAAGTCAATGAACGATCCTGTCTCAAAAACAAAGAGGTTGGGACGTGGGAAACCACAGTAAAGGTTGTCCTCTGGCATCCATACTCATTTGCTTGCACACATACATATACACACATAAACATGCACACATGCATACCTATAAAAATAATAATAATAAAATAACCAAATAAGCTTCTCCTATCCTGGTGCAATCAGCCCAGCAGGTGTTTGCTTGTTTGTTGTTGGTGGTTTTGTCAGAGTACTTTCCTGTGCTCAACCTGTAGCCTCTGAGAACATCCATCTCCATTCCAGCCAGGGAACCTTCCACAGACCCAGAAGAACAAAGGTGCTTCTAAACAGCATTTACACTGAAAGAACTCACAGAATTCAAGATGAAGTATCAAAGCAGACAATAACAATCACCAAGCAGGAGCTGGTCCGTATCTGGGGAGAGGGATAGCATTTCCTTCTTATGTTTCTACTGAGACGTCAAAAACTAACCAAACTGAAGATGAAACAGAATACAATAATGTCATTAGTCAATCAAAGAGAGTCTCAGAAGAATTAAAGGGACCTGGAACAAGAATTCCAAAGAGTTCCAAGTGTAAATGTGATGACACAGGTTCCAGGGAAGGTTGTCATGGCAGAAAGTGCCAAGGCATTCCGTTTCAAGACCGGCAGTCTTAGTCAACTACATCCAAACCTTGGCACTACAGCTACCTCATGCCCTTGTGTTAGGTGAAACCTTACAAGATTTCTGAATTTAGAAGATCTCTGACATCTCAAAATGAAGAAATCGTGCAGTTGCCAAGCTAAAGAGACCTCATTTCATTAATTAAATCAGCATGCCTAGCACTTGAGTAGTATCTCCACAGCCAAGCTCCTGTCCATCTTCTCCAGATGTTACCTGAAGACACCGTGACGACAGAGACACTCTTTCCTCACTCGAGGCTTTTTTTTTTTTTGTCACTTATCCAGTCTTCTACTCACAGGGCTTACCACCGGATCATGGATGTGTTAGATCAAAATTGCAGACCTTCAATGAGTACCACATCTCATCCTCAACATGACACTGTAAGACACAGCAATTCCACTTTCGACACAGCAATGGAAGCAAGTTCAGAGGGGATGACTGCCACGGGTGCAGCTTCATTGAGACGGTAGATAGGCAAGCTGAACAGACGTTTGCAACATTTAGAGGAGGATAACAAAGAATGAACCAAAAGGGAAATGGTCATGTACTCAGTTACTGTAGCCTTCTGGCTGCTGAACATCTGGCTTTGGTTGCACTCCTAGAGGTGGCCTCAATTCTCGAAAGTAATGTCTTGTCATCTAGGAATATAGAGCTTGCAAACTTTTTTCTTGTTTCTGTCTTTGCTGTGCAATGCCATTTCTACAGTCCATGCCTCCTGCGAATGAATTTCTTCCAGGAAGTGGGAAGGGAGCAGGCAATAGAGATATAGTCTGTCACTCAGCTGTATTTACTTTGGACCAGTTCTGTACTGATGGGATGTTAAGGAGGCTTTCCAGTTCTTGTTTTGAAAGCAAGAATTTAGCCATGAAGCATACAGTCTAAGCAGTTTACTTAGCAAAGTTAAGCTAATCAAACACTCCAAAGAGCATAGAGTAGACCTCCTCAGAGTAGAACCCACCGAGCTCTATTTTGATAAAGGTATTTATGAATATTTATGAGGCTGGTGGCACAATTGTGAACTAAGTAAGGAAATTCATTTTCCCTTCCAAATCATGATGGGCCAGATCTCTTTTCTATGGTATTTTTCTAATGACCTCTCCAAAACCCAGGGGTCAAAACTTCAATGCCATCGGGTCTTTTGAGAATGCATAGCCTACATTAGTGCACTTGTGTGGGAGAATGTTTTGTTGCCTTACTTTCTGGAGTGAGAACAGCCTAACTGCAGCTTCAGGGATTCTTAACCACAAAAGCTTATCCTGATCATCAGGAGACACAGCCACCAAGACATAACTGGAGTTTTTCTCAGTTGCCCCATATCTAACTTCTGGCCTACCTCATGTCAGTAATATCAAATGTAAGAACTCTTCCTGTGGGTTTTGTTAGGGAGATCTAGGTGTTTTTTTTTTAAGCACTTGCTCTTGTTTTGCCTCACCAATCTGTACAACTAATTCTCTGAGTGGGACAGAAAGTACAGAAACAAAGGATTCAGAAAAGCAGCTGTAAAAGAAAAACAATATTCTGACCTGTTTCTCAGACACTTTTAGTTTGAATGGTTTCCTTTTTTAATTTTTCTTTTGTTTTTGTTTTTCAAGATAGGATTTCTCTGTGTAACAGCCTTGGCTATCCTGAAACTAGCTCTGTAGATGAGGCTGGCCTCGAACTCACAAAGACCTGCCTGTCTCTGCATCCTGAGTGCTGGGTTTAAAGGTGTGCACCACCACCACGCAGTGAATGGCTCTCTTATTAGGTATTCTTCCATCCAACTTTTCAATATTACCACTTTTGAATTTCTGATCTGTTCTCAGGTTTAATTCGTCTTTGAGAAGGAAGGAAAAGAAAAGAAAAGATAAAGGAGATGCAACTAAGGAAAGCATACACCTAAATTGAATTATTTTTATTCAGAACATATGAATATATATTTTTCTCTTCTATTCTGCAGTATTAGCAACTGAACTCAAAGCTTTGTTCATGTCACACTGGTGCTTTCTGAGATGAATTCCTGGCTATTGGGTTTGGGGATTTTCTTTTGAAGTAGAGTATTGCTATGTTGCTCAGGATGGTCTTGAGCTCTCAATCTTTCTGCCTAAGTTCCCTAAGTATAGAATCATAGGCATGGCATGGTTTTGTGGGACTAAGAATGGAGCCCAAGGCTCTATTCATGCTGTATCTCCAGTTCCTGAAGAACACAATGAGAAGAAGGATAATTTAATTATAAATGAGAAAAAGATTTAGAGATATTCACTTTAAAATACACAAGAATGAGAAATAATAGAAAATTGGAAACTTCACTCATTAGAGAAATGTATCTTAAAATCGCAGCAAATGGCTGAAAAGAAGGTTCAGCTATTAAGATTGCTTGTTGCTCTTACAGAGGACCGAAATCCATGTCCAAGAACACACATGATAGGCAATGACCATAAGTTACTCCAATTCCAGAGAATCCAATGACTTCTCTGGTCTCAGTTGGCAGGGAACAAACATTGTGCATAGACATACATGTAAGCAAACACCCACACACATAAAATAAAAACAATAATCTTTTAAAAGCGAAAGGGTGCCTTAACTACTCTTCCCCTGTAAGCTGATTAATGACTACCAGCAATTGTCATCATAGTACCCTCATCCAATAACTGATGGAAGCAGATGCAGAAATCCGCAGCTAAACAGTGGGCTGAGCTCTTGGAGTCCAGTCTTAGAGAGGGAGCAGTGATAATATGAGCAATGGGGTCAAGACCATGATGGAGAAACACACAAACAGCCGACCTGAGCTAGTAGGAGCTCATTGACTCTGGGCTGACAGGTGGGGAAGCTGCATAAGACCGAAGTAGGCCCTCTGAATGTGGGTGACAGTTGTGTGGCTTGGGCAGATTGTGGGGCCACTGGCTGTGGAACCATTATTTATCCCTAGTGCATGAACTGCCTTTTTGAAGCCAGTTCCCTATGGAGAGATACCTGGCTCAGCCTAGATAAAGGGGGAAAGGCCTTGTTCCTGACCTTAAGTCATGAGACAGACATTGTTGACTCCTCATGGAAGGCCTTACCTTCTCTGAGGAATGGATGGGGGAAGCGGGGAGAGTGGGAGGAGTGGAGGGAGATGGAACTGGAATTGATACATAAAATGTAAAAAGATTGTTCTGGTAAAAAAAATGACATCTTGAAATTTGCATGCAAATGGATGGAACTAGGAATCACGATCCTGAATGAGGTAACCCAGACTCAGAAAGAGGAGCACGGTATGCACTCACTCATAAGTGAATATTAGACATAAAGCAAAGGATAATGAGCCTATAGTCCAAAACCCCAGAGAAGCTAGGTAACAAGGAGAACCTTAAGAGAAACATATATAGATCCCCCTGGGAAGGAGAAATAGACATGCTCTCCTGATTTCTCTCCTGATTGGGAGGGTGGAGTGGGGGTAGAAGGGAAGGCGGAAGGGGAGGAGTAGAGAAGGGGAGAGAGAACTTGAGGGAACAGGATGGTTGAAATTGGGAAATAACAGAGAGAGAGGGAGAGCAAGGAAAAAGATATCTTGATTAAGGGAGCCATTATGGGAAAAAACAAACAAACCTGGCACTAGAGAAATTCCCAGGAATCCACAAGGATGACCTCAGCTAAGACCCTAAGCAACAGTGGAGAGGATGCCTGAACTGGCCTCACCCTGTAGTCAGATTGATGAATATCTTAAATATCACCATAGAACCTTCTTCCAGCAAGCAATCATATCAGATGAAGAGAACCATAGCAGAGCACTGGGCTGAGCTCCCAAAGTCCAGTCAAAGAGAGGGAGGAGTGAGAATATAAGCAAAATTGTCAAGACCACTATAAGGATACTCACTAAAACAGCTTGCCTGAGATAATGGGAGCTCAACAATTCCAGTCTGAAAGTGAGAGAACCAGCATAGGACCAAACTAGGCCCTCTGAATATAGGCGACAGTTGTATGGCTGAGACAGACTGTGGGAACACAGGTAATGAAACCAGGATTTAACCCTACTGCTTGTATTGACATTCTGTATCCCATACCCTTTGGAGAGATACCTTGCTCAGCCTAGATATAGTGGGGAGGGCCTTGGTCCTGTATCAAAGCAATGTGCTAGACTTTGATGATTCCCCATGGGAAGCCTTACTCCTCTGAGGAGTGGATGGGGCTGGAGAGGAAGTGGGAGTGGGAGGAGGGAAGGGAGTGGGAACTGGGATTGGTATGTAAAATGAAAAAAAAAGAGAGCATCTAAAATAAATAAATTTTTAAAAATAAAAAAGTTGAACACACACACACAAAAAAGTAATCAGCCGGGCAGTGGTGGCACACACTTTTAATCCCCCCACTCGGGAGGCAGAGATAGGCAGATCTCTGTGAGTTTAAGGCTAGCATGGTTTACAAGAGTTAGTGCCAGGATAGGCTTCAAAGCTACACAGAGAATCCCTGCCTGAAAAAACCAACAACAAAAAAGTAATTGTGAAAAACTACTTATGACCACTAGTGTAACAAAAAACCAAAGATGTTTCCCAATACCCAAGATCAGTATGAATGTAAACCAAATGAGCTGCTAAGTGTAGATGAGAACAGAAAGTGGTACTGTCGTTCTGGAGAACCATTTAGTAGTTTCTTATAAAAATTCAAGGAAGTGCTACCTGCTTCTGATTCTCAGGCACTTTCCTAGAAGAAAAAGAAATATGTGTCCAAAGAGAATGAGTGCTCATGAAAGCTGTGTCATTGTTAAAATCTGAAAACAACCAAAATGTCTTCTGGAATGGGAAGAAATGAACCAATTGTGATAGACCCATAAACACACTTCTAGTCAACAAGACAAATGCACAAATGGCAGACAAATATTACATGACTGAACCTTAAAATACTATGTCAAGTCAATGCAGCTCAATTAAAAAACCTACAGATTGCAAACACACATTTACATAAAATGCTAGACAAAGCATGGAACACAGACTAGTGTGTCCTGTACATGTGTGTGTATGCACTCGGGAAAGGGAATAGTAGGAATGAACCTAAAAAAAGCGCAAGGGAGATTTCTAGGATGATAAAGTGCTTCATATCTAGATTGTAACATCAATTTATCAAATTCCTTCAAATCATATGCTTTAAATTGCTCTACTTTAATATATGCAAAATATACATCAATAAAGTTGATTCTCTTAAAATCAATGTAATTCACTACATTAACAAAACAAAGAAGCCCCAAACCAGATGATTATCTCAGTAATGCAGGAAAAGCATTAATTAAAATTAACTGTTGACTTACAGTAAAAATTATCAGTCTCAGAAGAGCAGTAAACTGCACTGAAAATTCTATTTTACAAAGACCCTAGAGTAAACATCACACTGGAGAGATGCTGAAAGCTGTCCCTTGGAAATGGATGCAGATATTTTCCACTTACTCATCCATTTAGCATTGTAGTAGATATCCAAGCCAGTGTCATTAGGAAATAAAATAAATATAATTAAAATGGAAAAATTAAAACTTACAGATCTGTGCCTGTAGGAAACCTCTAGTTCATTTTAAAAGTAAGTTTATCAACATTAATACAAATTTAACTCCTCTTTCTATTTTTTTATATACCAGGAAAATCCATTACAGAGTGAATTTTTCAGTAAATGCTATGTACAACATCATCACAAAACATCAAATACCTAAACTCTAATCTAATGGATGGGATGTAATAACTCTATACAGAAAACTGAAAGAGAGAGAGAGAGAGAGAGAGAGAGCAAGAGAGAGAAAGTTAAATACTACACCAGTGGAAAGATCCCAATTGTAGCACATCAGGGAATGCAGTAAAATCTGAATACCACTTTTCTCAAACATATCACTAGAATTCCAATTAAAATCATAGCTTTCAAAAATCATAACCTTCTCATCAAAATTAAAAATGGAGTCCAAAATTTTAACAAATGCAAAAAGCCTAGAATATTCAAAGCAACATCAGAGAACATTGACTAAAGTAGCCATCAAAACAGTAGTTCTGATGATAAGTACAATGTAGTATTGTCACAAGAATAGGCAAATAAAACAAGAAGACAGAATAGCTATTACAGAAATACAAATAAACAGTCAAAAACATTAGATTCATTATGAAAGGTATATTGCAGAGCAGTGGGAAACATCTTTTCAACAATATTGGATAAAGTGTTGGATTAAATTTCTACATTAAATTTCATGACTAGCACCCAATTAAAAAAAATTCAGTCCCAGGAATATTATAGATTCAAAAATAATAAAGCTTTTGAAGTAAAGATTTTAGGAAGGGCACATCAAATTAGCATTTATTATTAAATGGTTGATAGATTAGTTTACATTAAAAGTGACAATATATAATTGTAGTGGTTCACTTACAGTTCAGAGGTTCAGTCCATTACCATCATGGTGGGAGAAGGCAGTGCTCAGGGAGATACAGTGCTGGAGAAGTAGCTGAGACTTCTGCATCTTGCAGGCAACAGGATGTGGTCTGTCACATTGGGTAGTATCTTGAGCATAGGAGACCTCAAAGCCTATCCCTACAGTGACACACTTCCTCCAACAAGTCTACACCTATTTCAACGTGGACACACCTCCTAATAATGCCACTCCCTATGAGATTATGGGGATAATTATTTTTAAACTATCACAAATAACAGAAGACTTGTATCCAAAGAATTTATAAAGAATCCCTGTGTAACAACTCTACCTAATGTAAAATGTGAGCAAGAGTTGAACAAACAAATCACCAAAGTGGATATTTAAATGACAAATACACATATTAAAAGTACTCAAATTATATATACCATCGCATTTAGTAAAGTTCTAATATTAAAATGTTAAATATTAGAAACATTTTTAATTGCTGATGAGGATGTAGAGCAATAGGCACTCCCACCCACAGTCTGTAGGAGTGCAAAGTATAATGATCACCATGCCAAACTGCTTGGAATTATCTACTAAGGTTGACTTCACCATAGCCCACCCCCTAACAATTCTGTCTCCACATATAATCCAACACAAAGAGTGCATATGTACCATCAAGTTTTGACTGAAATATTTTTATCAAGGTTATTCAAATAAAGCACACAATTGAAAACATGAGCTTACTAACATGGGGTTGTAGATGTAACTCATTGGTAGGGAGTGTGTGAGGCCCAGTATTCTATCTACTGTACTGCCAAAAGGTAAACAGAAGTTTACTTGTGGATTAAAATGGAGGCATGAAAATGAGGAAGCTATACCTATAATGGTTTAGATAAAATGATGCGGTTCACTGAGGGACAGTGGCAGGCCATGAGGGGCAGCCAGGTCCCACCACCCAAGGCCTCTGTGGATCCAAGGAGGGTGGGAGGCAGTGGGTGAGAGACCTTGGCCAGTTGGCGGGGTATCAGGTTCCATGAGGAGCCACAGCAGGTGAGAGATGGATAGGCAGGCCATGCAGAGAGAGGGTTTGGGTATAGTTTATTCATTGGGTTATGGAAGGAAAGGAAGGGGGAAGAAGGGAGCAAAGAAGAGAGACAGAGGGGGGGGAGAGATAGAGGAGGGGGAGAAGAGAAGAGGCAGCAGCCACCTCTTCCAGAGAGAAAGAGAGACTGGCAGAGAGAGAGCTCACAGGCTGGAAAAGGAAGGAACATCTGCTTGCCTGGGCAGAAGCAGGGAGTGGGTGAGCTTGTCTCTTAAAGGGACAGGACAGACCATTACATTTCCATCTCTTTTTTATACTAAAACGGCAGGAGGTTAGGCACCACAGGTTAAAGGAATTAGGATGGCTGATTCTCAAGACTGCTTCCTGTTATTTGTGGACATCATCTTAAGGGGTGGAATCCTGGGAAAGCTGGGTGCTAGTCACATCCTGGGGTAGCTGGTCTCTTTACTCCTGTCCACGTTTTGTGGTATGGAAATGTCCAGTGTTTCTTAGGCCTGTTTAAGGTGGATCCTTCAATTCAGCTCCCTGGAACTCACAAGAATGTTTTGGATTTGTGAAACCACAAGTTTTAAACAGCAGCATATTTATATCAAAATGACTGTGAGAGAGGAGGGGGGAGGAGGCTACAGCCACCTCTTGTGAAGAAGGACAGGGCAGAGAGAGAGCTTATAGGCTGGAAGAGGAAAGAAGATCCACTTGCCTTGGCAGAAGGGGTAGTGAGCAGGGCTTGTCTCTTAAAGGGACAGAACAAGTCTGTAGCAGTTCATAACATTCCCATCGCTTTCTTATAATCAAATGTTATGGTTTATATAAACACTGTGGTTCCCAGAGGGGCAGCAGCAGGCCATGAGGGGCAGCTGGGTCGCACTACCCAAGGCCTCTGTGGGTCCCAGGCAGGTGGGAAGCAGTGGGTGAGAGACCTCAACACATTGACAGGGCAGCTGGTGAGAGACAGAGACAGATAGGCATGCTATGCAGAGTGAATATTTAGTGGGTTATGAAACTAAAGGGAAGGGGGAGAGGGAGAGAAAAGGTGAGAGGGAGAGAAAAAGAGAGGGAGGGAAAGAGAATGAGAGAGAGAGAGAGAGAGAGAGAG